>SJYQ01095307.1:205716-223583 GCA_006410935.1 Redunca redunca | reverse complement strand
TTTTTTTTTTTTTTTTTTTACCAAATACCAGACACCATTTTAAGTACTTTATATCTACTAATTCATTTAATTCTCATACAAGTCCCATGAGATTTTTGCTATCATTATCATTAGCAAATGATGAAAAATGTGAGACTCAAAGAATGTAAACATTTTCCCAAACTCAACTGCTACAAAGAGAGAGAGGCAGGATTTAAACCCTAGCAGTTTCTCAAGTATTTGTCTCTCAAGTACATTTTGCTTAATTTTATAAAAACTATATACCCTGCTCTCTAGTCTCATGATTCAAGGAAACAATAATATAGATGAATTAGAATAATTATTTTTTTGCATGAATATTGCCTAAAACTTAGAAGTTTTAAAATCTTATTTGTAAATTTTTTATGTACATAGGATGTTTCATAGAATAATTTTTCATTTATGCTGCTCATTGATTATAGTTTTTCTACTCAAATTCTAGTGTAATTTTAATTCAGTATATTGTATTTATGTATTTTTAATGATAATAATTCCTTCCTGAACAGGAGAAACAAGTTTCTATTTTAGAAAATTTTCTTCCTTGGTTAATTCATGTTTACTGTGCTATTATTTCAAACAAAGGATAAGTTATTGAAAGTGTTAGACATTTTGCTTTCCTGAGACTTGAAACTGCACTATAATTTAAACAAAATATCTGTTTAAATCTGTCCACTCTGCCTCCCTGTCCTACATGGAAACATTCTCTTATGGTTATCCTTTGAAAATAGCACAAATGTTTTTTGAATTGTCTCTTGATGTTGATTACTTGTGCAATCTGACTAGCTAAATTTTTTTTCCTGTGGGTCACAAAAATATGCATCAATTTAATAATTAACAAGGACTTCCTAATAGAAGCCATGCCCACATAGATTATGTAGATTTGAATTTTGGGAGGATTTTATCTATGCTCGTACAGGCCAGAAACCTCTCCAAGCTCAATTTATAAAGTATTGGATTGGCCTGTGTGTATTTTACTATAGACTAAATGCTAATGGGCTTGCTAGGTTGCACAGTGGTAAAGAAATCTGCCTATCAATGCAGGAGACTCAGGAGAAGAGATGTGGGTTTGATCCCTGGGTTGGGAGAATCCCCTGGAGGAAGAAAAGGCAACCCACTCCAGTATTCTTGCTTGGAAAATCACTTGGACAGAAGAGCATGGCAAGTTATAGTTCATGGAGTCTCAAAGAGTCAGACACAACTGGAGGACTGAGTGCGCGCGTGTGCGCGCGCGCGCACACACACACACACACACACACACACACACACACAACGTAGTTTGCTCAACAATATGGTCGTCTCATGCAAGAATCTGATTTCCTTTCCATGGCAGGGATGCCCCTCCAAAGCCTGCAAGTCCTTGGGCTCAAATTCTTTCTCTTTGATTAATTTCATTGTGACTCTGTTCTTACTGGACACATGCTCACTTTCTTTTTCTCCAGGTTTAGTTCTTTTCCATAAAAATTATTTTGTTGTACTTAGTACATTTTCTATGTGTAGATAGGCTTAGAAGTATTTGTGACTTTAAATGAATATACCAAGAGTTATTGCTTAAACTTTTAGACATATGCTTACCAAATATAAGTTTGCTGCTACTGCTGCTAAGTCACTTCAGTCGTGTCCAACTCTGTGAGATCCCATAGACGGCAGCCCACCAGACTTCCCCGTCCCTGGGATTCTCCAGGCAAGAACACTGGAGTGGGTTGCCATTTCCTTCTCCAATAAGTTTACATTGGAAGAAATGTAAACACAATATTTGAATTAATTTTATTACCTGAATGTAAAGCAGGTTACAGTGCAAAAGGAAAATATGGAGCCCTTTTTAATAAATTATTAAGAGTTCCAATGCAAAGCAGGTAGATCATCCAACCAAGCACAAAGAACTTCAGAGCAGGAGGCCCTGTGTGACTGTACAAGTCACATGTCGATGAAGCCAGCTCTGCATGAATGTCACCAAGATGGTAGCCGCCAAATGCAAAACACTTCAAGGGACTTTGATTTTTAGGTGTGAGGTTTAACTGATGCTGCATTTTCTACATATTCTGTGTTTTATGAAAAATCAATCTTCCTTTCTTCTTTTTCCTTCCTTTCTTGTTTTCTTCAGATGATGTTTCCTGCAAGTGCCTAAGAGTTCTCAGTAAGAACGAGCTCTCACTAAAGATGAAGCAAATGAGCCAGTGTGGTACCATAGTAGTAAAAGTCATAAGGACCAACTAAGAAAACTTAGAGTATTTTTGAAGGAATATCAGCCTTAAATACTGTAAGGCGAGCACAGAGGAAAAGACAGTGAGTTGGGCATTCAGGCCGAGAAAGATTTATTATAGGAAGAAAGAAAGTGACTGACTTTAGAGAGAAATCAGTGCTCTACCTTTGAAGCCAACCCTTCTAATACCCTATCAACCGGAAATTGTGTCCTGAAGGGAGGGGCCTTAGATCGTATTTAGCCAGCAGCTAGGGTCTTGTGATCACGTAGTCCAAGGGGTCTCACTGTCAGGTGTTCAAGTAGTCTTGAGAAGCTGGCACCAGCAGGGAAAAATAGGATATTGCCTTAAGGAAGAAACAGGATGCCACCAGGCTAATGTGGCCACTGTGATGTCATCCCTTGTTTGTCAAGTCACCACAATGGGCCATTTTTAAATAATACACTATGAGTCCCTTGTGGGTCCTAATGAATACAATGGTTTGGATGATCTGAATTTTCATGTATCTGTTATTCCTCATAAATATCAAAGAATCTCATGATCAAATACTAAATCCATTTATCTCAAAATTTGAGTGACTTAAGAGAAACCTAAATTCCTTCAACATTTTCAAATACCAAACTAGTTAGTTTTCCCTGTCTAATATAAATTTCATCTGGCACAGAGATTACAGGCACAGATATTATAATTCTAGATTAGTGTCTAATGTTAAAATGTATGTGTGCTCAGTTGCATCTAACATGTAGCCCATCAGGCTCTTCTGTCTATGGGCTTTCCCAGGTTATAATACTGGAGTGGGTTGCCATCTCCTTCTCCAGGGGATCTCCCAGACACAGGAATTGAACTTGTGTCTCCTGCATCTCCCGCCTTAGCAGATGGAACCTGTACCACTGAGCCACCTGGGAATAGACCCCAACGTGAAAATGACTTGTTCTGAAAACAAAAATGTTTTTCATTATAAAGTGTGAAGGTTTCAACTAAAAGATACAGTCACAACCTGGAAGTAGAGTTATTTTATCTGGTGGAGATAGATGTTTAGGACTCTGAGACCACGAGACAGCATCTTAGTGCTTCTGAGAAAACTGCTCCAAGGAGGCCAGAGGGGTCAGTTCAGTCAGTCAGTTCAGTCGCTCAGATGTGTCCGAGTCTTTGCGAGACCCCATGAACTGAAGCACGCCAGGCCTCCCTGTCCATCACCAACTCCCAGAGTCTATCCAAACCCAATGTCCACTGAGTCAGTGATGCCATCCAGCCATCTCATCCTCTGTTGTCCCCTTCTCCTCCTGCCCTCAATACTTCCCAGCATCAGGGTCTTTTCCAGTGAGTCAGCTCTGCATGAGGTGGCCAAAGTATTGGGGTTTCAGCTTCAGCATCAGTCCTTCCAATGAACACCCAGGACTGATCTCCTTTAGGATGGACTGGTTGGATCTCCTTGCAGTCCAACGGGGCTAGTCAGGCTATATACAACTTTGCAACAAAGGGAGCAAGCAGTCTGAACATCAAAGATCAAGTTAAGGAACTTAGCATTCTGTGTATGGGAAGATACAAGCCTCTGGGCTCAGTGAATTCACTCCTTTCATAGGAACCTCAGCTGTTTGGGGCCAAATCCTATTTATTTTTCAGCTTAAGGAATGTCAGATGGCTATTTCTTACATTCCCAAATGCTCCTCAGCAATCACAGTGGAGGTTGGCAGCATCTGCTGGACTGCAGTTTAGGGAGCCCTAGCTTCCCTTGTTGGAGAAGGCAATGGCAACCCACTCCAGCACTCTTGCCTGGAAAAACCCATGGACAGAGGAGCCTGGTGGGCTGTGGTCCATGGGGTCTCTAAGAGTCGGACACAACTGAAGTGACTTAGCAGCAGCAGCAGCAGCAGCAGCTTCCCTTGTGTCTCAGATGGTAAAGAAACTGGCTGCAATACAGGAGACCCAGGTTAGATCCCTGAGCCAGGAAGATCCTCTGGAGAAGAGAATGGCAACCCACTACAGTATTCTTGCCTGGAGAATATCATGGACAGAGCAGCCTGGCAGGCTACAGTCCATGGGGTCGCAAAGAGTCGAACACAACTGAATGACTAACACACACACATTCAGAGGCCAGAGATCGCTGGTGGCTGTGACATTTCTTGTTTATTGATATGGTAGGAGATATTTTAATTTCATAAAGGCAAACTTTTAATTATACTAATCCAGTGTTCTTGAAGTTTGAAGCCTAGGTCAGCAGCATCAGCATCTCTCACAGTTTGGGAAAAATTCACACTCTCAGTTTCCACTCCAAATCTACTGAATGAGACATTTTGACAGTGGGCTCCAGCAGTCTGAGCTTTGACAAGCAGGGAATACACTCTATAAAGTTGGAGAACATAGCTCTTAATCTATACTGCTTCTCTCCTGAGACTTTTAAGTGAATACTGAGTTTCTTTGATAGAACAGTCAAACTACCATTTAACTCACACTTCAGATATAACTTTTATTTTAATTAAAGGCAAATAGAAATAAACCTTATATGATAATTGCTATTTAATAAATGTCATATTAGTGATAGTAAACAAAATAAATTATATTCATATTTTCTCTTGCAGTGAGTTAAAAACTAGGTATGTTTATTAATAGCATAAATTATTTAATTTTTGTTTTGGCTGGTTATCTTGCACAAAGACATACCTCTTTATCAAATTACCATTCTGTCTTGAAATTTGCTCTTGCAAAATTCTCTCTTTCTCTTCAAGTTGGTAAGGAAGTCCTATTATGGATTGCTTACATTTTGCTAGATGTAGAAATCTAAATTGCAATAAAGATTCAAACCAGAAATAGAAGACTGTTNCATCTTATAGTGCCAATATTTGTAAAAATTTCCTTTGAAAGATAAGAATTTACAAACATGCATATTTAGAGCACTGTATATTGTTAAAAATAATATAGATAATGTTATTTATTGGCAATAATCATAATATTAATATTACATTTAATATATTGATATAATTAGCTCAGGACTTCCCTGGTGGCTCAGATGGTAAAAAATCTGCCTGCAAGGCCAGGGACCTTGATTCAATTCCTGGATGGGGAAGATCTCCTGGAGAAAAGAATGGCAACTCACTCCAGCACTCCTGCCTGGGAAATCTCATGGACAGAGGAGCCTGGCCTCCACTGGGTCACAAAGAATTGGACATGATTGAGAGACTAAAGCTTGCTTGCAGTTACTTATTAGCATAATACACATTAATGTACATATATAATATTTAGGCTGTAGTTATAGTATCTGGATATGTTTATTATATTTCAAAAGCAACATATCCTGAAAAAATATTTTTTATCTCTCTGAAAATAATTCAATAATCTTCCAGTAATTAAATCCAATTCAGAGCCATACTTTTTTTAGAATAAAGAAGTTAAGATGGCATGTCCTTTTTTTCAATGTTGCTTTTTGGATCAATATAAACTTTTAAAAATAATATCAAATGACAGATTCATTGGTAATGCTTAAATATCTAGGACTCATGAAGCAAAGCTTTATTCTAAGCCTTCAGATGCAATAAGAATATCTAGGATCTTGGAACTTAGATAGTTTGAAATAATTTCCACAAGAATTTACTGCTTTATGGCAGCTATACAGTAATGCCATATTAGTTCCACTGTTTACCAGTACATGTTTATCTTCTAGGTTTGTCTTTTAAAATATTTTGCTTTCTCCACATCATAGCTATTATTAATTAATTGCATGAATCTAACATCTGTATTCTGAATTTTTATTGTGTGAACAAAAACCACTAATTAAAATAGCAGGGAGGTATTTGAAGACTATATGCAAATATTTTTAGGAATAATGAGGATTGTCAAGGAAACATTGCTGGAAATCTGTCAAACAAGAGGAACAATCTGGGAGTTTCCCCATATTGAAATGGAAGAACTTATTCTACTTCTAATATTCAGAAATAGTTTATGCATCATTGGTCACTACATAAAAAGACTGAGATATAGACCATTAACTTTAGGCCCAGTTGGTGGAATATTAAGATGAAGCTTCCAAGACATCAGTACAATATTCACTGAAGTGGGTATTGTGATGTGAAAGTCATTCAGTCGTGTCTGACTCTTGGCCACACCATGGATGCTACAGTCCATGGAATTCTCCAGGCCAGAATACTGGAGTGGATAGCCTTTCCTTTCTCCAGGGGATCTTCCCAATCCAGGAATCAAACCCAGGTCTCCCACATTGCAGGCAGATTCTTGACCTGCTGAGCCACGAGGAAAGCCCAAGTGGGCAATGACAGAGCTAATAAGATTGCTTTTATTCATGTTGATAAACACTTTCAGTAAGAGCAAAGCTTATACCTTTGAGTCAGAAACTCAGTGGGAATGGGGCCATTGAGCAAATGACTAGATCAATCCTGTTTATGCTGATGGACACATCCAACAAAATAAAAAAAAAAAAAAAAGAAAGCAATTTCTTGAACTGAGGTGCAAGCACATCTAGAAGAATCTATATGTTTATTTTGAGCAAATTAAAAACTTTGGTAGTGTCACATGAGTGTATGTTCGTCAGTTCTGTCTCATCACAAGAAAGATTTGGAGTGACAGACATTAAAGCCCCCTCAGCATTGTCACAGCTCTCTGGTCTTGGATAGACCGTGTTATAGCTCTCAGGTTGTTATGCCCGAAGTCCGAGTCCCCAAAACTGAGAGAATAAGACGTCCACAGCAATGCAAAAACATAAAGGGGTTTTATTGCTAGCTCGAGCTAGGGCTCCCGTGTCATCCAGCGCAGTGGAGTCTTGACAAGAGCCCTGAGCGCTGAATCACAGCTGCTTTTATACAGGCAGCTCTTAGTACAGCTGGTGGGTAATGATTGGCTGAGCCCTACGCGTGCGGGCGATTTTCAAATCCCGCATCCCTCTCTGGATTGGCTCAGGTTTGGCGCCTTAACAAGGTCTCAAAAGGACCATGCTATAGCTCTTAGACAAATCAGTGTTACAGCTCAGTGTTACAGCTCTATTTTATTTAGAAGATAGCAGGAAAATCCATCTCTGAGGCATGAGGGCACGTCAATCCAAACATGCAAAGAGAAGAGTGCCCCAGCGTGTGGCGCAGAGAGAGAGAGAGAGACAGAGAGAGAGAGAGAGAGCAAGAGAGAGAGCGCTAGCTTTGGCTCCTCTTTGCATATGTTTTTCTATCCCTGGGCCTGTCCTGTGTATACTGGGCTAGCTAGGAGTGTTGTTTGTTTTACCTGAGGTCCTCACTCCAGTCCTGGTCCTCGGACCTTCTTTTGTTCTATTTTCCTGGGCTTTCCCCTTTGTCTTTTAGCCATTTTGGACTCCTTTTCCCTATTCTACCTACCTAACAGAAGAAACAACATAATTCACTTTTTTTTTTTTTTCCAATTCATTGGACACTAATTTAAGACAATGGCCTGTAGTTCACCAAACTTGAGTGAAGGCAGATTCTTTTGTGGCAAATAAATGAGTTAAATGATTGATTTTTCAATCTGGAGCTTTGGATGGTAAGATGGAGTAGGCGCTATACATGTGGAGATTTTATCAACTATTATTGAATGTGGACCTAAGTGACTGAAGGAAAAGGAAGGAAAATGGAAAGTTTCCTAAAAGTTTCTATTTATAGGAAATATCTAGAATAGCAAATTCATTATATGATCGTAATTTCTAATAAGAAATATATATTTTGTCTTCCATTAGAACACAGAGCCCTTAAAATCCTTGAAAAAAGAAAGTCACTCAGCATGTCCAAGTCCTTGGAATGTCCTAAACATGGAGAGCAACAAAGCTGTATTTTGCTATGTTAATAAGGCCACTTTTGGATCTCACCTAAGGATGGAATTTGATTGCCAGAGCCCTATGATTTGAGGACTGGAACTTTCAGTCCTGCACTGACCTTCCTGAGGTGAGAGAGGCTGGAGCCTGAATCAGTGCCTAATGATTTAATGAGTTATGCTTATGTAATGAAGCTTCAATAGAAATGCAAATAGCAGAATTCAGAGAGCTTCCAGGTTGCCGAACAGCCGAAGATTTGGGAAAAGTGGAGCATGGAATTTCCGTGGTTCTTCCCATTTACTTCACTTTGTATATCTCTTCCAGCTGACATTTCTTGTGTTATATATATTCTTTTATACTTATATAAACTATAATCTATATATAATCTATATTTTATAATAATCTAATATTTTAGTAAGTAAAGTGTTTCTCTGAATCTGTAAGGTGTTCTTGTTGCAGAAGCCAAGCACCACACTTGGAGAGTTGGAGAACTCAAGTTTATTATGCCGGCGGGCCCAGAGGAGTTAACACTCCAAGCTCTGAGCCCCAGACAAAGGGATTACAGAGTTTTAATAGACAGACTGTAGTGGGCAACACTAGCTCTTAATAGGCTGGTTTAAACTAAGGGATTTCACGCAAAGGGACAGCAGTCATGATGGGGAGGGGGACGTCTGACCTGGACAGGCATGATTAAGCAGGTTTGCGGGGCTGGGTGACTGTGAAGAGCAGGCCAAGAGTGAGTGAGATAAGCTCCAGTTCCTAATATTGCCAAGTCCCCACTTTCTGAGACTAGGTGACCTATGTGATCTAGACTTTGCAAGGGCAAGCTGAGTTACAGAGGCAGAAGGAGAAGGAGGTTATGTAAAATTTTTACTTTTCCTCTTCACTCTAGCACATTAATCAAAAGGGAGATGTTATGGGAAGTTTCTATTTATAGCTATTTGGCTAGTACAGGTGACACGGTGGATTTGCAAATGGAGTCTGAAGTCCAAAGAGAATGTTGTTAGAACCTCTGATCTGGAGCCCGTAAGTCAAAGGCACAGGGGTAGGTGGCACTGGGGACTGGTGTCTGAAGTGGTGTGCGTGTGGGGTGGACAGTCTTGTACTGAACCCTTAACCTGTCATGCCTGATATGTTGCCCAGGTAGACAGCAAGAGAATTGAGCAAAATTGTAGGGGTTCCACCCGGTATCAGAGAATAGCTTGTTACAGGTTTGGATTAGCTTGTTACACTGTGAGGAGAGGAAACCCCTTCCTCACACTGGAAATTGGATCCATGAATCTAAAGAACTAGGAATTTAGAGGTTGTCAGGAGCTAGGAGTACAGGAAATGGAGAATTATATTCTAGTGCGTGCAACTTTCTTTTCGGTGGGATAAAAATTCTTGAAATAGTGATGATGGTGGCACAAGATTGTGAATATCATCTTCAGTGTCACTGAATTTTACACTTAAACGTATAAGATGGAAAATTTTTGTTACATACAGCTTTCCAGTATTAAAAAAAAAATGAAAGTAGGAGAGGTAGGAAGGCAAACTACATCCCTGTCTAATTTAGCCTAGGGTCAGCCTGAACTTCTCTCATCTTGGTGTTCTATTCTAAAATCCATGTCAGCAAAATGTTGGTTGAGACCTCTTTTCTTTCTCGGCACTGACAATACACAGATTATCTTGTTCTTATTTACAGGGGTCTTGTATCCATGTAGATTATTAAATTATATGAAATAAACATAATCCTATAATCTGGCATTTGAAATATTGCCTTAGATTTTAATGTCTACATATTATTCAATTTAATAGACAAAGAATATAAAATATTTTAANGGTGTGAATTCTTTAGGACTCATCTAAGTTATAAAGAGGAAATGATTTTTATTTTTATTTTTTTTAAGTTGTTCAGTTGTGTCTGACTCTGTAACCCCATGGATTCCATGGAATTCTCCAGGCCAGAATACTTGGAGTGGGTAGCCTTTCCCTTCTCCAGGGATCTTCCCAACCCAGGGATCAAACCCAGGTCTCCCACATTGCAGGTACATTCTTTCCCAGCTAATCCACAAGAAAACAAGAGGAACTGATAGCTAGAAGTTATTAATTGTCCAGATGATTCAGCCTTTTGAATACTGTAAAAAATACATTAGTATTTCTCCCTTCATTCCTCTCTCCCTCACTTTTTCCCTCCCTCCTTCCTTCCTTCCCGTCTTCCTTCCTTCTTTCTGCTTTTTAATAAGAAATAGTCTATAACTTACCTGGAGAAAAACTTAAGAATTATTGAAAAATGATGGGAAAAATTTTGAGAACCAATAAAGTAGACTAAATTACAAAGTTACAGCTTGACAATAGTTTGTAAGCCCCTCTCATTTCTTAAAATTGCAGTTTTGAGATACGAGAATTTTAGACTTTATTTCTGACTCTTAAGTCTCAGTTTAGAAATGTCTTAACACCATTGAGGCTATCAGCGCAGATTATGTTGCTGATGATTCAGTGATGTGTAGACCTGGTGATTGTAACCTAAACTGAAATTACAATCTCATTTTTGAAAAGAAGCATTAAATATAGGTTAATATGTTGTACTCATTAACTATCCTCACCTCAGAGTAATTTTCTAGGCTTCTGAGCAAACCAATCATGAAAATAATTATAGATTGCTGGTTAGTGCAGGCTTAGGATCAACTGGCTGAGCATTGGAAAGATAAAAGAAATATTTCCACTTTTAAAAACAATGTCTTGGTTATATGTAGAGACTGGAAGCTTCCAGAAGAAACTTACAAAAACACCAAGTAGTATTTGCTATATTTATGCAACAAAATAAATACAACCTTTACCGAAATAACTAGACCTTTCTTTCCCCAGAAAATCGAAACTAATTCCTATAGAACAATATGTATTCTAAAGGAACACAAGCAATTTCATTTAGAAAATAAGATTCACAAAGAACTAGATAGTGTTGACTACTGTAGTATTAAACCTACTTTGCACAAGATGCTGTCCCACTGTAGAGATTATTTTATGATGTGAAGAGGCAATGTCCAAAGGAAGGAAGAAAATATGGGTTCACTGAGTAGCTACAGGAAGTCAAGTCAGTTACTTTAATCTAACTGAGCCTGAATTTACTATTCTGTTTTTTATGAGACTATTCATATTGAGAGTTGTTTTATACATGGAGGGAAAGAAAAACAAATAGTCTTACAGGAAGTATTTGAAACAAATGATTAATATTGTTTATTTCAGAGAACACTTTTGAACTCTTCAGTCCTTCACTTAAGGTCTTATTAATTTACTCAAATTATAAAGATTTATTGAGAATCATCTATGTCCCCAAAACACAATGACTTTAAACTCAAGTGTTTCTATCCCAACTTACTGGTTCCCATAATCAAGAAATCCCTATTTCTGCATTTTAGTATTTACCAATGGGGAAAAAAAAATGCTTTTTCTGAAAATGCTATGTACTCTTATAAGAAACAAATCATATACTCTGTCTTCTATTGAATACTTGCCTAGGCAATAATCTTTAATCATTTGCCCATTGTATTGCTGATCCTGTTCTTGACACCAACTGTCTTGCTGTTCACAATATTTTCGCTGAACCCAGGGTAGGCAAGGTGCGAGCTAAGGGGCTGGAAGACCTGAGGAGCTACAGGAACTGCAGACACATTTATTCTTTTCTGGCTGGTACTGCCCCCATAGAGGCAGCCACAACATAACATAGCTATAACAAAACATAGCCACAACACAACATAGCTATGTTGCTAAGTCGCTTCAGTCGTGTCCGACTCTGTGCGACCCCATAGACGGCAGCCCACCAGGCTCCCCAGTCCCTGGGATTCTCCAGGCAAGAACACTGGAGTGGGTTGCCATTTCCTTCTCCAATGCGTGAAAGTGAAAAGTGAAAGTGAGGTCACTCAGTCGTGTCTAACTCTTAGCGGCCCCATAGACTGCAGCCTACCTGGCTCCTCTGTTCATGGGAGTTTCCAAGCAAGAGTACTGGAGTGGGTTGCCATTTTCTTCTCCGGTAACATAGCTATAACATAACATAACATAACATAACATAACATAACATAACATAACATAACATAGCTATGTTACAGCCATAATATAGCTATAACATAGCCATAACCTAGCCTTGTATAACATAACCATGATGTCTCTTCAATGTAGCTCCAATGCAGAAGCAGCCTGGGCTTTCATGGTAAAGCTCATACGGGGTATTGCACGCAGCAGCTAGTGACGAAGCCAGTACCGCATGACACATGCACAGTGGTATCAGTGATCTCAGCTGTTACATAATCATTATTTACAAAATGTGGGGCAAGAGAGCCTGAACACACCATATTGGCTAATTTGCTGTCTCCCCACACCAGTGATGACATCTCTTTTCTTACAACATATCTTTTACAGCTTGATTAGTCTCTTTTATGTTGATTGTCAATTTATGGTGAATCTAAGGATCAGCTGGAGAGTTTATTAGAAAATCAGTATCTCCTAGGTACTCTAGAGGGGTCTACGGTATAGTTAAGAAGACCACATTTTTAGTGTGCACCACAGACGATCCCATATATATTGTCTAATAGTTATACATCAAAAAGTATTACTATGCTCTGCTTTTTTTTGGTTTTTAAAAATTTATTCCAGGGTCTATAACTTCCCAGGTGATTCTAGTACTAGATGAATTTTAGGGTATTTAAAAAAAGCCTAAAGTTCTTTGCATCTTAGAAAACATATGTGGAAATTAATCAAAAATAAAAATAATGGTTATGGAAGTATAACCTCAACCTGTTCATATTTATTATATAACAGTATACATAACTATTTAATTAAATTAATTTTCTATGTAAATTACTATGTAATCCTTTGAGGAAAGCACTGTCATAAATCACATTATTGATATTAGGTAACTGATGCTCAAAGAATGAAGAAACAGTAAGAAGAATAAGCTAGAGTTCAAATTATTTAAATATGTTAATAACATAAAAATTAACATATGCTGAAGCTGAAACTCCAGTACTATGGCCACCTCATGCGAAGAGTTGACTCATTGGAAAAGACTCTGATGCTGAGAGGGATTGGGAGCAGGAGGAGAAGGGGACGACAGAGGATGAGATGCCTGGATGGCATCACGGACTCGATGGACTCCGGGAGTTGGTGATGGACAGGGAGGCTTGGCATGCAGCGATTCATGGGATCGCAAAGAGAACTGAACTGAACTGAATATAGCTATTTAAACTCATGAAAATTATTTATAAATTTCTGAAGAAATATGGAAATTCTAGACATGTGTCATCTATAGGACTGACATATAACAGACTTATTTTTGAATACTCTGTCCTATTACAAGAAGTTTCCACCAAAGCCAACATAGTCTTGGTAACAATTTTTTGGGTTAGACACAGAAAGGAAAAGTAACATAGAGAAATAACAAGTGGCACTACATCAAACTCAAAAGTTTCTGCATAAGAAAGAAAAAACACAAAGTTAACATAAAGAATGGTAGAAAATACTTGAAAACCAAATATCTGATAAGGGATTTATATCCAAGATATACAAGGAACTCAAATGAGTTAATAGCAAAATAACAAATCATTTATAAATGAGCAGAGGGTTTGAATAGATCCTTTTCCAAAGAAGACATATAGGTACATGAAAAAAAACAAAAACAAAAAAATGCTCAACATCACTAATCCTCAGGTAAATGCAAATAAATACCAAAATGAGACATCACCTCACACTTGTTAGTATGACTATTAACAAAAAGACAAGTGATAATAAATGCTGATGAGGATGTGGAGAAAAAGGAACCCTTGTACACTGTTAGTGGGACTGAATGGTATAAAGATACCTGACAAAATTAAAGATAAAACTACCATATGATCGAACTATTGCACTTCTGGGCTTATATCCAGAGAAAACAAAATAATTACCTCAAAGAGATATTTGTACCCGCATGTTTAGGGCAGCATTATTCACAATAGCCAAGTATGAAAATAATCTGTGGATATAAAAAGTTTTCTATATGTCAACAGTGGAACATCATTCAGTTTTAAAATAGAAGGAAACTCTGCCATTTAGAACAACATGGATGAACCCTGATGATATTATGCCAATGAAATAAGTAAGACAGAGAACTACAAATATTGTGTGATTGATATTACTTCTATGCGAATTCTGGAAAAAAAAGTCATAGAAATGGTAGAATGGTGTTTGCAAGATGCTGGGGATAGAGGAAACAGGAGAGGCTGATAAACTGATACACACTTTCAGCTATAAGATGAATAATATTTGAGGATCATATGTATAACATGATGATTATCATTGGTAATACTATATTGTATAGCTGAATATTTATGAGAGTAGACTTGTGTTCTCACCAAAAAGGAAAAATGTATATACATGAGGTGATGGACATGTTAACTCAATGGTTGAGTTTATGTATACAAATACACATTATATAATTTAGGTACGTTACAATTTTGTCACTTATACCTCAACAAAGCTGAAGACATGAATTAAAGTGTTTTATTATTTAAAATATTAGTCAGAGCATGTAAAGAAAATTATATTATACATCAACATGTATCCGCCACAGGTGTACATGTGTTCCCCATTCTAAATCCCCCTCCCTCCTCCCTTTCCATACCATCTCTCTGGGTCGTCTCAGTGCACCAGCCCCAAGCATCCAGTATCATGCACTGAACCTGGACTTATTGTAAAGTAATTAACCTCCAATTAAAATAAATAAATTTATATTAAAAATAAAAAATAATGAAAAATAAAGAAAATTATATCACCTTAATTAACTATTCTAAAATATAGAATTTTTATGCTCTCATACTATTGGAGCCTTGCTACATTGAACTTTGAAAGTGAAAATAATCTTATGAATTTTTTCATTAGAAAGGAATGAGAATTTTTATAACAAAAATCTCTTCTTCTTCAGCAAACATAGACATTTTTTGACTATGACATTGCAGCTGCTATTCTTCAACTTTTATTAAAACCATCCAGACAACACTTGGGATAAGAAGCTCTGATCAAATTTATGCATGCTGGTTATGTCCTGCTCTTTGTGACCCCAAGAACTGTGGCCCGTCAGGCTCTTCTGTCCATGGAATCTTCCAGGCAAGAATACTGGAGTGGGCAAGCCATTTCATCCTGGGGCAGATCTTCCTGACCCAGGGATTGAACCCACATCTTTTGAGTCTCCTGCATTGGCAGGTGATTCTTTCCACTGCAGCACCTGGGAAGCCCTTCCTGACAAATGGAGATGCTAAAAGTGCCAGTGCTGGAGAATCATGAGATGAAGATGTTGCTGGGGATGTATAGGTCACCTTATATTGAATCATGCAATAGTGTCGAGTTTCTTTATTAGATTTTGGGGGAAACTAACCAAAAAAAAAAACACTTTAAAATTAAATAGTTGCTTTTCATGGCATAGTGGTTAATTCTGTTAAAATAAATTGCTACATTCTTTGAGGACTTAGCTCTTTTCTGAGGACTTAGCTCTCTCTCTCTCTCTTAGCTCTCACAGTACAAGATATAGAAATGAAAGTGATCAGGTCACATAGGTACCATCCACAAGACATATTGTGAAATTATTTGTGGAAATAAATCTTGATCGATGATTTTTCATGAATTGCTTTCTACTATTTAAATGAAAGATTAAAAAATAAAATGCTCATAGAATTTGTATTCTATAAAGTTAGCTATTAAAGTATTTAAATAAAAATAATATTAATGCTATCATCAATAACAGAAGTGATATAGTACACTATATGTTTGATTGACTTTATTAATGTAATCATACCTTTTTATAATTTCATTTCCTTTAGCTTACAGTTGGGATTCCCTGGTGGCTCAGACAGTAAAGCGTCTGCCCACAATGTGGGAGACCCGGGTTTGATCCCTGGTATAGCTTACAGTTATAGCTAAATATGCTGTAGAAATTATTCATGCATTTACAAAAATGGAAGCATCCTTATAAATGTGGTATAGTACTCACAAAGCTTAAGACACCATCAACAAATATTTAATGGCAACCCACTCCAGTACTCTTGCCTTGAAAATCCCATGGAGGGAGGAGCCTGGTAGGCTGCAGTCCAGGAGGTCGCAAAGAGTTGGACGCGACTGAGCGACTTCACTTTTACTTTTCGCTTTCATGCATTGGAGAAGGAAATGGCAACCCACTCCGGTGTTCTTGCCTGGAGAATACCAGGGATGGTGGAGCCTGGTGGGCTGCCGTCTATGGGGTCGCACAGAGTTGGACACGACTGAAGCGACTTAGCAGCAGTAGCAGCAGCACTGTCTATTTCTAAAATTGATAATAAAAGATGATATGCCTTTGCAATTACCCAAACAAAATTATCCACAGAAATTTCCATTCTTTGTTTGAAAAAAATATGTTTTTCACTTGGTTTAAAGTTTTTAAATATTTTATGTAAAGATATATGGTACTTTTTGTTTACTTTTTATGCTAATATATTCCAAGACCTCAATATGGCTTAATTTTTTCTCAAAGCAAGAAGAATATAGTAAGTGCAAAATACTGCATTTAAATGCAAACATTTGATTGAATAGAACAGGACATGAAACAGACTGATTCCAAATAGGGAAAGGAATACGTCAAGGTTGTATATTGTCACCCTGCTTATTTAACTTACATGAGGAGTATATCATGTGAAATGCCAGGCTGGATGAAGCACAAGATGGAATCAAGATTGTTGGGAGATGTATCAATAGCCTCAGGTATCAAGATGACACCACCCTTATGGCAGGAAATGAAGAACTACAGAGCTCTTGTTGAAAGTGAAAGAGGAGACAGAGCAAAAAGTTGGCTTGAAATTCAACATTCACATGTTCCCCATCCTGAACCCCAAAGTAATTAACCTCCAATTAAAATAAATAAATTTATATTTTAAAATTAAAAAAAAATTAATTCAACATTCAAAAAACTAAGATCATGGCATCTGGCCACATCACTTCGTGGCAAATAGATGGGAAAACAATGGAGACTGTAGCCATGAAATTCAAAGACGCTTGCTCCTTGGAAGAAAAGCTATGACCAACCTAGACAATATATTAAAAAGCAGAGACATTATTTTACCAACAAAGACATTACTTTGCCATCTAGTCAAAGCTATGGTTTTTCCAGTAGTCTTGTACAGATGTGAGAGTTGGAGTATAAAGAAAGTTGAGTGCCAGAAGAATTGATGCTTTTGAATTGTGTTGGAGAAGACTTTTGAGAGTCCCTTGGAGTGTAAGGAGATCAAAACAGTCCATCCTAAAGGAAATCAGTCCTGAATATTCATTGAAAGGACTGATGCTAAAGTTGAAACTCCAATACTTTGGCCACCTGATGCAAAGAACTGACTTATTGGAAAAGACGCTGATGCTGGGAAAGATTGAAATTGGGAGGAGAAGGGGATGACAGAGGATGAGCTGGTTGGATGGCATTACAAACTCAATGGACATGAGTTTGAGCAAGCTCCAGGAGATGGTGAGGGACACGGAACCCTGGCGTGCTGCAGTCCATGGGGTCACAAAGAGTGGAACATGGCTAAGCGACTAAACTGAACTGATCAAAAGATTTGGAGGAATAATTTGCACAGATTCTTTGAACGAGCTCATTAAAACTGAAGGAGTATGGGTAGTATAATTTAGAGTTTCATTTAAGAAGTTACAACAAATATTCAGGTACTTCTTTATATTTGATCTTCAATCCAGTCAGTTTAGTAACTCAGTCGTGTCTAACTCTTTGCGACCCCATGGACTGCAGCATGCCAGGCTTCCCCGTCTATCACCAGCTCTCAGAGCTTGCTCAAACTCATGTCCATTGTCAGTGATGCCATCCAACCATCTCATCCTCTGTAAATTAAATTACATAAATTTATATAAATGTA
>SJYQ01095307.1:153999-184256 GCA_006410935.1 Redunca redunca | reverse complement strand
GAATATACTAAGTGAACAATCACAAAACACAAAAGATAGAAAGTAAACGGTATTATTCAGGACCAGCAGATAAAGTAGAAAACAGAACGAGGTCTGTAACAAATCAGATATTGTAATTACTAAATGAAATAAAATTATATAAAATACTTAAGAAATAAAAGTAATTGAAAATATATTTATGGAAAGACCTATATAAAACAAGTGGAAAGGAAACTCAAGAGAAAGAAAGAAATCAGTAATTGTATAGGTTTAATAGAAAATGAGGAACATCTGAAAATGATGTTAATGAGTTTAAAGATAAATCTAAGGAAATTATACAGAATACAATACAATGGGATAAAAAGTTTTAAAAAATCAAGAAAATTGAAAGTTAAAGTAAGAAATATAGCATATCTAACCAATGTTTTCAAACAAATGGATAGTGGGGAAGAGGCACAGTTGGAAGTGAGAATTTTCCATAACTGATTATATAAACCAGTATACACACTTTGGGAAACCCAAGAATAGCAAGCAAGACAAGTAAACAGAATACTTCTCCTAAATATATGCCAAGTAAAATTCGGATCAGCACTGAGAGAACTAAAGTCTTAAAGCATCTATCACCAGAAGACAGACTATTTTCAAAGGCATAAGTAATATCCTGACAGCGGAACCACACAATGAATGGTTTCTCAACAACAAAAATGAACAGCAAGAAAAATGTCATACCGTGCTTAGAGAAGGGAAAAAGCAGAACTCAGAGCTATATATCAACTGAAAATATCTAACGCAAATGAAAACAATATAAACACATTTTCAGACATAAAAAAGCTTGAAGTGTTTACCACCACAAGACTCTCTCAGTTCGGTTCAGTCGCTCAGTCATATCCGACTCTTTACAACCCCATACACTGCAGCATGCCAGGCTTCCCTGTCCATCACCAACTCCCGAAGCTTGCTCAAACTCATGTCAATTGAGTCAGTGATACCATCCAACCAGCTCATCCTCTGTCGTTCCCTTCTTCCATCTTCAGTCTTTCCTGACATCAGGGTCTTTTCCAGTAAATTCAGTTCATTACCTCAGATGGACAAAGTATTGGAGTTTGTTTCAGCATCAATCCTTCCAACGAACATTCAGGACTGATCTCCGTTAGGATGGACTGTTTGGATCTCCTTGCTGTCCAAGGGGCTCTCAAGAGTCTTCTCCAACACCACAATTCAAAAGCATCAATTCTTTGACGCTCAGCTTTCTTTATAGTCCAACTCTCACATCCATATATGACTACTGGAAAAACATTAGCTTTGACTAGACAGAATTTTGTTGGCAAAGTAACATCTCTGCTTTTTAATATGCTGTCTAGGTTGGTCATAACTTTTCTTCCAAGGAGCAAGCATCTTTTAATTTCATGGCTGCAGTCTAATCTACCATGATTTTGGAGCTCAAAAAAATTAAGTCTGTCACTGTTTCCATTGTTTCCCCATCTATTTGCCATGAAGTGATGGGACCGGATGTCATGATCTTAGTTTTCTGAATGTTGAGTTTTAAGCTTTTTCACTCTCCTCTTTCACTTTCATCAAGAGGCTCTTTAGTTCTTCATATTCTGCTGTAAGTGTGTGTCATCTACATATCTGAGGTTATCGATATTTCTCCATGCGATCTTGATTCCAGCTTGTGCTTTATCCAGTTCTGCATTTCTCATGATGTACTCTGCATTTAAGTTAAACAAGCAGGGTGACAATATACAGACTTGATGTACTCCTTTCCCAATTTGGAACCAGTTTGTTCCACGTCCAGTTCTAACTGTTGCTTCTTGACCTGCATACAGATTTCTCTAGAGGTCTGGTATTCCCTTCTCTTGAAGAATTTTCCAGAGTTTCTTGTGATCCACAAAACCAAAGGCTTTGGCATAGTCAATAAAGCAGAAATAGATGTTTTTTTTCTGGAGCTCTCTTGCTTTATCGATGATCCAAGCGATATGGGCAATTTGATCTTTGGTTCCTTTGCCTTTTCTAAATCCATCTTGAACATCTAGAAGTTCATGGTTCATGTACTCTTGAAGCCTGGCTTGGAAAATTTTGAGCATTACTTTGCCAGTGTGTAAGAAGAGTGTAATTGTGCAGTAGTTTGAGCATTCTTTGGCATTTCCTTTGTTTGGGATTGGAATGAAAATTGACTTTTGCCAGTCCTGTGGCCACTGCCGAGTTTTCCAAATTTGCTGGCATATTGAGTGAAGCACTTTCACAGCATCATCTTTCAGGATTTGAAATAGCTCAACTGGAATTCCATCACCTCCACTAGCTTTCTTCATAGTGTTGCTTCCTAGGTTCTCTTGACTTCGCATTCTAGGATGTATGGTTCTAGGTGAGTGATTACACCATTGTGGTTATCTGGGTCATGAAGAATTTTTCCTATAGTTCTTCTGTGTATTCTTGCCACCACTTCTTAACAGCTTCTACTTCTGTTAAGGTCCATACCATTTCTGTCCTTTTTTTGTGCCCATCTTTGCATGACATGTTCCCTTGATATTTCTAATTTTCTTAAACAGATCTCTAGTCTTTCTCATTCTGTTGTTTAGGGAAAAATTTAAATAATTCACTTAATGCAGAAATGAAACTAATCTTATATGGAGTGCCTAAAGTGAAAAAAGAAAATTGAGTGGGGGAACAAGAAAATATTGGTGAATCTAATGGATAAATTGAAAAAAATACAGGGCAAATACTGATCAATTTTACACCAAAAAGAATGTTGATAAAACTATGAGAAAAAGTGACTTTTGGGGCACAAAAACATCACTGGAGATGTTCAGGGTACAATAGATTTCATTTCATCAGACACATGTAGCAAGTTCTTACCTAAGAACATAGCTTAACCATATATAACAAAATTTATGAAAACAAGTAAATGGATGAATCACCATCACAGTGAGGGAATTTTGACTTACTCTGTTAATAATAAGGGCTTCCCAGGTGGCATAATGGTAAAGAATCTGCCTGCCAGTGCAGGAGATGCTGGTACATTTCCTGAGTTAAGAATATCCCAAGATGAAAGAAATGACAACCAACTTCTTAATAACTGGTAGAAAAAAAGGAGACTGAAAATATCAGTAGAATCATTGTCATTGTTCATTCGCTCAGGAGTGTCTGACACTTTGCAACCCCATGGACTGCAACACACCAGGATTCCTTGTCCTTCACCAGCTCCTGGAGCTTACTTAAACTCATGTCCATCAAATCGGTGATGCCATCAAACCTTCTCATCCTCTGTTATCCCCTTCTCCTCCTGCCTTCAATCTTTCCCAGCATTAGTGTTTTTTCTGATGATGAGTCAGCTCTTTTTATCAGGTGGCCAAAATATTGGAGCTTCAGTTTAGCATCAGTACTTTCAATGAATATTCAAGATTTATTTCCTTTAGGATTGACTGGTTTGATTTCCTTGCAGTCCAAGGGACTCTTAAGAGTCTTCTCCAACACGACAGTTCGAAAGCATCAATTCTTCAGCACTCATCTTTCTTTATAGTCCAAATCTCATATCCATACATGACTACTGGAAAAACCATAGCCTTGACTATATGGACCTTTGTCAGCAAAGTAATGTCTCTGCTTTTCAGTATGATGCCTAGGTTTGTCATAGCTTTATTCCAAGGAGCAAGTGTCTTTTAATTTCATGGCTTCAGTCACTATCTGCAGTAATTTTTGAACACAAGAAAAATGAAGTCTGTCACTGTTTCCACTGTTTCCCCATCTATTTGCCATGAAGTGATGGGACCAGATGCCACCAGATTTTTGAATGTTGAGTTTGAAGCTAGCTTTTTTACTCTCCTCTTTCACTTTTATCAAGAAGCTCTTTAGTTCCTCTTGCCTTCTGCTATAAGGGTGGTGTCACCTGCATATCTGAGGATATTGATATTTCTCCTTGCAATCTTGATTCCAGCTTGGGCTTCATCTAGCCTGACATGTCACATGATGTACTCTGCATGTAAGTTAAATAAACAGGATAACAATATACAGCCTTAACATACTCCTTTCCCAATTTGGAGCCAGTCTGCTGTTCCATATATGGATCTAAGTGTTGCTTCTTGATTACATATATATTTCTCAGGAGGCAGGTAAAATGGTCTGGTATTCCCATCTCTTTAAGAATTTTCCACAGTTTGTTGTGATCCACACAGTCAAAGGCTTATTATAGTCAATGAAGCAGAAGTAGATGCTTTTCTGAAACTCTCTTGATTTTTCCATGATCCAACAGATATTGGCAATTTGATCTCTGGATCCTCTGCCTTTTCTAAATTCAGTTTGAACATCTGGAACTTCTTGGTTCATGTACTGTTGAAGTCTAGCTTAGAGAATTTTTAGTATTACTTTACTAGCCGGTGAGATGAATGGAATTGTGCTATAGTTTTAACATTCTTTGGTACTTCATTTATTTTGGATTGGAATGAAAGCTGATCTTTTCCTTTCCTGTAGCACTGTTAAGTTTTCCAAATTTGCTGGTATATTGAATGTGGCACTTTAACAGCATCATCTTTTAAGATTTGAAATAGTTCAGCTGGAATTCCATCACTTTCACTAGCTTTATTCATAGTGAAGCATCCTAAGGCCCACTTGACTTCACACTCCAAGATGTATGGCTCTAGGTAAGTGATCACACCACTGTGGCTAAAAAGTTCAAATAAACCAGTATACAAGCCAGATATATTAAATAAACATACACCTTAAGCATAATGAGAACTTACCACATCCTAGGACTTAAAAGCAAGTCTCAGATATTTTTAAGGAGTAAAATATTCTGTGATTACAATACATCTAGCTTATAAAACAAAAAGAAAAAAGAACTAGGGAAATAATGTGTTTTAAAATTCAGGAAAAAATAAGCCAATGATCAATAACTCCTGGATAAATACAGAATTACAGTGTGATTAGAAAATTTTGGGACATCAATGCCGAAATTGCTCTTGTGAAAACTTGTAGCATGCAGCTAAAGTGATAGACGGAAATTTATTGTCTTGAATTATTAAACTAGAGAAGAAGAAAAGGTGAAAATTGATGATCAAAGCATCAAGCTCAAGGTGTTATAAGGAAATAGTAGCATAATGAATCCAAATAAATCAGAACTACATATGTAGAAATAGGACATGTGTGTATGTTAACATTTAAGCTCTTGTAAGGTAGGTCTCTATGATTCACGTTTGTGAACCGGAGCAGACCAACGCGAGAAACTGTCCTATTTCAGCCACTATTCTATACTGTCGTTTCAGACAATGTAGAGCTAAATAAAACTTTAATGAAATAGAAAACAAGATGGAAATTGAATCACATCTAACACTGACTGTACTAAATCAATTAGAGTTATAATCTCCACTGGATTCCACACACCAGTTTAGTACAAGTTTTTTCTGGATGCAAAGTGACCTAAACCATGAAGGACCAAACAGCATAGATTTTGAGATTTTCAGATATCAGGACCCAAGGAAAGACTGATATTCCCAACTGTAAAGCTTGGATAATGATAGAGAACCTACCTTATTTTATTAACTTGGAGATTAATTGGGACAAACTATATATAATTCATAATAAATGTCAGGCACACTAATATATTACTTGATGATAAGATGCTTTAACTTGCTACACATGAATTACTACTGGATGAAAAATAGTCAGTTAGCAGTTTCTCATTCCAGTTCTAGTTACTTTTGCTTCTTTTCATTAATTCCATTTTAACTTTTAAATATTTTTTATATTCCAGTTATAATCAAAGTTTTTATATTTATATTTAATAAATGATTCTACAAGAGAGTGTGAGACAGACTGTGATCTGGGACCAGTGCTGTAGTTCTTGCACCTGGACACATCTCTCCTTCAGCAACAGAACACAGAGAAATTATGTGGAACTAAAAGTAACTGGGTGCATGCTGCAATTGGGTTAAGTTCTGGACAAAGATAGCAGAAAACCCAACAGCTGGTTTTGAAGAGCATAGAACAAAAACACGGTGTTGGAAACAAAAGTAGGGTACTGAGTATGCCTCCTGCACTCAACACCACCAGAGGGGTGGGGAAAACACCTAAGCCACCCCTCTGATTCAACCCCTGTACATGCCCTTATGCTTATGCCATATAAGGAACATGCCTGCCTTTCCCACCTCCAAGAAGCAAAGAAACAAGTAAGGGAAACTCTTGTTTGTTCTTGGTCCCTCTTGCTGCAGCAGGGTCCCTATAAAACCTTGCCCAAATTTCTTCTCTGGCATCTGTGCTACACGCTGTACTCATTCATTTCAGTCATGTGCGACTCTTGGTGACCCTATAGACTGTAGCCTGCCAGGCTCCTTTGTCCATGGAATTTCCCAGGCAAGAATACTGGAGTGGGTTGCCATGACCTGCTCTAGGGGATCCTCCCGACCCAGAGGTCAAACCCGAATGTCCTGCATCTCCTGCACTGTAGATGGATTTTATACTCACCGAGCCACCTGGGAAGACAGTCAGTTTCTCCGGCTTGGGGAAAGCCAAGAACCCAGTATTAGCTGGGCTGATATATCATTAACATCTTAGGGCCGGCAGGCTGACTTTTTTTTTTTTTTTTCTCATTATAATAACCATATCTGAGTTCACATTCCTTTAGAGCAGATTTTGTAACCTAATGAGCTCTGTAAGTCTGTTGCTCAGTTGCTTAGTCATATCCGACTCTTTGCAACCCCATGGACTGCAGCATACCGGGTTTCCCTGTTATTCACTATTTCATGGAATTTGCTCAAACTCATGTCAATTTAGTTGGTGATGCCATCCAACCATCTTGTCCTCTGTCATCCCCTTCTCCCCCCACCTTCAATCTTTCCCAGCATCAGGGTCTTTTCCAATGAGTTGACTCTTCGCATCAAGTAGCCAAAGTATTGGAGCTTCAGCTTTTAGCATCAGTGATACAAGACTACTGCCATTTTAAACTTCTTTTAAATCAAATAATCCTTTGAGATTATTCTTCCTTGACTGGAGAATGTAATTTTATTCCTCATGCTATTTTGAATTGCATACATCAATGAGGCATTATTAAATATGTTATACCTTGATTGCAATCTTCATTTTCAGGGGCTCTGGTTGTTTCTTTAAATCAACAAAGATTATTTATTCTTCTGCTCATGACAGGAAAATATTTCACAAGTGCTTGTAAACAAATTGCAATATAATATTGAATTGGGAAATATTCATGTAGATTTTAACAGAAAATGTTAAGAAGAACTACTCATTTTTCTGGCAAAGTGGCTTTATACAGAAAGTCAAAATGAGGTGCTTCACTGTTTACATGAACAAGGTTATTATTTTGTGGATAACTATGAAGTATGGTGTGACTCTCCATTCTTACTGCTTCTTTTTCTAATGCTTAGTTCTCAGAATTGATGTAAAAGTGTACTTTGATGTCTCTTTGAATAACCTCACAACCACACTCTGATCCTTAAGACTCATGGAAGCAGTTTGCCCAATACACATCAGATCTTTACTCTTCCCGTGATAATGACTCCAATTTAAAATCCTTCCCCAAATTTCCCCTGTGTATAAACTGGTCCACAGTTGTCATGGCCATTTTCTTCTGTTGCATGGGTGAGTGTTCAGTCGTTCAGTCATGTCTGACTCTTTGCAACCCCATGGACTGTAGCCCTCCAGGCTCCTCTGTCCATGGAATTTTTCCAGGCAAGAATACTGGAGTGAGTTGCCATTTCCTACTCCTCAGGATATTCCCAACCCAGGGATTGAAGCTGCATGTCTTGAGTCTCCTGTATTGGAAGGTGAAATCTTTACCACTACTACCACCCGGGAAGCCCATTTTTCCATTGTTAAGGCTGCCTAAAGATTTGATAACAGTCCTTTAGCCTTTTCATGTTATGATTCCAGACATTACTTTTATATCATAATGCCTAAGTTGACACATTATTTTGACCCACAGTGTTTTTCTTTTTTTGTTGCTGTTGTTCCGATATAATTTATATACAATAAAATTCATCCCTTGTAGTAAATCATTTTGTGAGTTAAAAAATGTATCAGTTATATAATCACTATACTACAAATCAAAGTAAAGAGCAGTTCCAATAACCAAACATTTTCCATAGCCTTATATTTGCAAAATACTCATCTCCCATCTCTTGGCAACCAGTGATCTGTTATATGTCCTGACAATTCTGTATTTGCAAGAATGTCAAGTAAATGGAAAAACATTAGGTAGCCTTTCAAATCTGTCTTCTTTCCATAAGCATAAGGCATTTGTGCTTCATTCACTTTGTTGGTTTATCAATAGCCCATTTCTTTTCATTGCTGAGTACTGTTTCACAATGGAATTACCTGTTTGTTGATTTCCAACCTGAAGTGTCATTCAGATTTTTTGGATGTGTAGCATTTGCAAATAAAGCCACTATTAACATTCTCATATAAATTATTTGTAGAATCATACTGTCAGTCTACTTGGAAAAAGTACGTGTATGCTTAAGTGCTTCTTTTTCAGTAAAATGTTTATTTTAAATCAATTCTAGATTAGCAGAAACACTGCAAAGAAAGTATAGGGTTTCCACATGCCTCAAACTCGGTTTTCCCTTGTATTAACATCTTTAGTCAAGTGTTGCAATTAATGAATGCAATATTAACATCTTATAGTTATTTATTTATTTATGTTTTTGTTACAGAATCCCATTCAGGATACCATATTGTGGTTAGTTTACCCGACTTCCTAAACTCCTTTTAGCTGAAATAGTTTCTCAGACTCTCCTTGCTTTTAACGATCTTGACAATTTTGAGGAGCAATGGACAGAAATGTAGACGGTCTTTCAATTGGGATAGGTCTGATGCTTCTCCCAAGATTAAACTAGTAATACATGATTTATGGAAAGAAGACCACAGCAGCAAGTTTCTCTTTTCATCATACCATAGAAAAGATACGTACAATTATCATACTTTATCACAAGTGCAATAGATACAATGTTTTTCTCTAACACATTTACTAGATAATATTTTTCAGAAAACTAACATTTTGGAATGTTTAAGAAAAATAAATCAATTTGAAAATGCTTTGTTAATACGGAATTTTAACATTATTAGGTCTTAAATTGTAGCTCTTGAATGTTTTAGTTTTTATGTGCTATCAATAATGAAATTTGATCTTCTGTTTTCCTATTTATAGACACTATATCAGCTAAGATCATTTGACTCAACTCTTGCAAGTGTTGAAGATACTTAAACTAGCACCAGTAACTTAATCTTTCTGAGACTCCTTTTTTAATATGCAAACTTTAGTTACTTTGGTAAGGAAATGTAAACAGTCACTTTAGTATTTAGCATTTACAAGTGTATAGTGAAAAAGTGGTTGAGAAAACGCCAGGTAAATTATGTAGCACTGTAAAAAATGTTATAATTATTTTCACCAAAATTTTTGAAACTCACAGACTTAATTGAATATAAGACATGCATTAGAGTGACTACATATAATATTTGATAGGTTTAAAATCCCTATGAAATATGTTTGGGTTTATCCATCTCTCTAAGTTACTTTTGTAGTACAATGTTGATTTGATAGATTTGATGTACCTGGCACTTGCTGTTTACTTCAAAAAGAAATGAAAAGCATAAATATACTGTCACAAGGATACTGAGACTCTGCAGCTTATAGGTAGGAGGGAACCCACAAAGGTTTGTTGTCACAGAGGGTAGAAGTTGGGTGTATCAGTTAGAGAGGACACTGTCAACAAAGGGAGAGAGTTCTGGTGAGTGATATGGGAAGGATGCTGTTGCTGCTGCTTAGTTGCTCAGTCGTGTCCAACTCTTGCAACCCCATGGATTGTAGCCCTCCAGGCTCCTATGTCCATGGGATTCTCCTGGCAAAAATATTGGAGTAGGTTTCCATTTCCTTCTCCAGGGTATCTTCCCGACTCAGGGATCGAACCCATGTCTCCTGCTTTGCAGGCAGATTCTTTACCACTGAGCCACCAGGGAAGCCCTGGCAGTAATTAGAGAAATTCCTGTGAAGTGTGGGCCGGACATCCTACAGCGGTGGAGAGAGAGGCGTGAACAGGGAATGGCAACTACAAGTCACGTTTTTAAGTACAGGCATGTGAAGATAACACTTTCTTCTTCTTTTTCGTCTTCCCCTTCCTTTACTTCCACTCCTTCTCTTCCTCCTACTCCTTTTTCTTGAAATCCAACAATCACTGAGCATCTCTCATGTCCTTTGACAAATTCACTCAGTACTAACTTTCTGGTCATATGTTGCTGAAGATGCCCTTCTCCAAAGGGCATAAGTTCATACTGTAGGTGGTTTAAGTAGTCACCTTTACTTTTCTTGTTGCCTACTTTTTTTATGAAAACCTATTTGATTTGACAATTTCTTCTCTTCAGAATGGATTTCCAACACCCAAGGCAATGGCACCCCACTCCAGTACTCTTGCCTGGAATATCCCATGGATGGAGGAGCCTGGTGGGCTGCAGTCCATGGGGTCGAGAAGAGTCGGACACGACTGAGTGACTTCACTTTCACTTTTCACTTTCATGCATTGGAGAAGGAAATGGCAACCCACTCCAGTGTTCTTGCCTGGAGAATCCCAGGGACGGGGGAGCCTGGTGGGCTGCCGTCTATGGGGTCGCACAGAGTCGGACACGACTGAAGTGACTTAGCAGCAGCAGCAGCAGCAGCAGCAGGCAATGTTCTTAAGACTATAAACAGCATTGAAGAGGTGGTTGAACCCTATTGACTCTTATATGCTAAGGTGTTGAATTTATCCTTCAAGCTTATGTAGGAAATGCGTATAAAAGTAACACTGTCTGTGGATGGGCAGGATCTTAGTTTATTCAAGGCCTCCAAAGCTGGAATTAGAAAGTAAAATGTAAAATTATTGAAGCAAGATGAATTTGGGTGAAAATAAAATGGGATATATCTATTCACAGCTTTTGAAGCTAAGTCAGAACTCACAATTCTCTGTGCAGGCAGTCCCGCATGCTTATTGACCTGTCCATTTTGATGCATATTGTATTACTTTCAAATGGACTAAAAGAAGATTGTCTGCTCTCAAAAATGTTATTAAAATCTTTGGTATTTTCATTTATGAAAGAAAAAAAATTGCTACTGAAAGTGTCTATCTAGTCCTTAACTGCTTATAGGAAAATAAAACAAAGCCAAAGATTTGAAGGCTAAAATTGCCAAAGTACAATTTCCAGAAGAAATGTTATTTATAACTTTTTTTTTTACTTTATTGAAATCATATTGGGACTGTTTTACAAATAGGATTTGTGGCTCCCAGGTGGCACTAGTGGTAAAGAACCCGCCTGCCAATGCAGGAGGCATAAGAGATGCAAGTTTGATCTCTGGGTTGGGAACATCCCCTGGAGGAGGGCATGGTAACCTACTCTACTCTTCTTACCTGGAGAATCCCATGGACAGAGGAGCCTGGTGGGCTACAGTCCAGGGCACTGCAAAGAGCCAGAAAGGACTGAAGCAACATAGCGTACACGAGTAGATAAATATTGACTGGTACTTTGGTGTGACTGTGATGAGGTCAGCTGCTGGGTAGACTTTGATGAAAAGAACAAATTTCATTTTGTGCTCATTTCCCCTTAATAGAAGCTGAAGGTTCACGCATAGCAAAAATGTTCTGAGAGTGTTCAAAATTTTATCTTACACAACAGTCTAAGTCAAATAAAGATATTTTGTGTGACATAGTGAGACTAAATATTGCTTTTAATATTTAAAGAATTGTTGGTCAAACAAAGGTAGAGAATCTAGGACACTTCTTTACTTGTTCACTTTAAGCTTCCTAATTCTGTACCTTCTGTAAATCATTTTTGTGTCTATTGGCAGAAAGATTGCTGGTTTTCCAACTTTAAGATTAAAAATCACAGCACCAATACCATCAAAACCTACTGTATGTTGCCTTTATCTGTGAATATGATGTTTTAATTTTTGTGGGACAGTGCAAATCGGCATGCATCAGGGAGGAATGGAGGGAAGTGGAGCAAGTTTAAAAGAGTAGGGAGGGGGGTTCAGGATGGAGAACACGTGTATACCTGTGGCAAATTCATATTGATGTATGGCAAAACCAATACAATATTGTAAAGTAATTAACCTCCAATTAAAATAAATAAATTAAAAGAAAAAAAAAGAGTCAAAAGGAACTCTTAAAGTTTGGACCTGATAAGCATTTTAATTTTTTTTCCCTGAGATGATTCTCTGAGTCAATTAGTAATATTTTGAATGGTTCAGAAGAGATTTTTAAGTTTCTCATTTGATTTCCTTTCAAAGATTTATCTAAGAACTTAGATTTGCCTAGTATTTAAGTTTGCTAATGACTGGATTGATAACTTTCTTTAGAAATTGAGTTATACAACTTTCTTAGGATCATTATATTTGTTTCTGATCCAAAATATCATAGTCATAGGTAAATAGGGCCATATTCTTTTTCTTCCAATTTTGCAGTGAACAAAAATGTACCTTTCACTACCTTGTGCCTCAATGACAAGTAAACAGAAAAAATAAAAATGGACAAAAACATTAAATGAGAAGAGAAAATTACCTGATCTTCCTGCAAAATGAAGTTAAATCCTCCAGTCATTCCAAATAATTTGATTCACTAAAAGTATCATTGGGCTCTGGTTTTATATACATTTTCTTTTCATCATTAGAAGCTTTCTTTCTTTTTTTTAAATCACTACCAGTCCTTCTTTCCCACATTGTCTTTTCTGAACTCTGAAGAGTCTGTAATTCACTACCATTTTCTTCTGTAATGATTATAGTATCTTATAATTCATTTATAATCAAATATAATTGATATTGATATTGACTATTATGTATTACTTCCTATATTTTACAAATACTAAAACATTTTAAGAACTTTTAAGAACACAAAATGTCAGAAAACAAAATATTTCAAAACATACATTTCATCTGACTGCCTTGCAAATAGAATGAACTTGGAAATCAGAATATTGAGGAAGCACTGTTTATTTTGATATTTTGACTTTGCGAGTATGTTGACCCTGCTTTAGAATAAACATAATGCTTCTAGTCTGCTCTCTGCCTTATATGTAATGTTCTCAGTATCCAGAGAGGAAGAAACAAGATTTTCATTAATTACTTAACTTTATAAAATTCAAAGCAAATTTCAGGCAGAGAGAAGCAGTACAACTTAAGACAGATTTGGTGATGTGAGAGCAGAGTTGAGTAGGATCCCAGCGATCATCACACCAAAGTGAGACATCAACATCAACATAATACATATAGGCTTATCACAGTATTTATCAGTATATAGTTTTCATGAGACAGCTTCAACCAGCAAGGGTTCTGATAGCTATAATTCTGTGAAAATTTTGCCTCTCATTTTTAAGTAAGTCTATATTACAATATATATCATGAACAATTGCTAGTGACTTATTTTTGTGCATTTGCGTTTGCTGTGATGTTTGTTGCAGTGTACTCAGTCATACCTGACTTTTTATGATCCCATGGTCTATAGCCTGCCAGGCTCGTCTGTGCATGGAATTTTCCAGGCAAGAATACTGGAGTGGGTTGCTATTTCCTACTCCAGGAGATCTTCCTGACCCAGGGATCAAACCCCCATCTCTTGTGTCTCCTGCATTCAGGTGGATTCTTTACTACTGGTACCCTGTGCATTTATGAGAGTTCACGTTTTTTATTTTTAAAATATTTATGCTTGTAATCTCTGCAGTATATAAATGTATACATCTGCTAACACCTTTCAATAAAGGAGCAAATTTATGCCTTTCTCTAATTATGGTCTCTTTTTTTGTGTTTCAGCTATTTTTGATACTTAAAAATGGCTAGATTATGGACTCTGAAATGTCATCAAAATGGACATTAAGAGGGGGATCAAATTATTTTGATACACAAAATTTTATAACACTCCATGGAGATAGAGATAGTCACAGATAATGAATCCAATACTGGATCTGAATAATATATAGTCTTCAGTTGAAATGAAAAGTCATGGAATGAGAAATAAATACTTCCATAGGAACTGCAAAGGAGCCAGTTGTTACCAGAGGTAAACATTTTGCATTGTCAGAATGTGTGAGTTTAAGATGGAAATATTTTACTCATCCAACCTGCTGTACTTCCTGTTTATTCTGAAAGCAACTTTAAAGGAGTATATCAGATTCCCCAAAGTACCAAATCAATGCAGTGTATGGCTTGATAATAAGTCTTTCATTAAACTTTCAGGCTTCCCTTGGTGACTCAGATGGTAAAGAATCTGCCAGCAATGCAGGAGACCTGGATTCGATTAATGGGTCAGGAAGATCCCTTGGAGGAATACATGGAAACCCACTCTGGTATTCTTGCCTGGAGAATTCCATGGACAGAGGAGTCTGGTGGGCTACAGTCCATGGGGTCACAAAGAGTCAGGCAGGACTGAGTGACTTTCCCTTCACTTTCACTTGGACTTACTATGCATTTGTGTCTTATGAGAGATGCTCACTAAATGTAACCTAAATGTCAGTCAAAATTTGGGTATTTCTTCTCTTAAAAAAAAAAAACAAAAAGCCTGTTCTATATATCTGTGTCTCTTTTGCTGAATATCATATATGAAATGAATTGCCAGTCCAGGTTCATTGCAGGATGCTGGATGCTTGGGGCTGGTGTACTGGGACAACCCAGAGGGATGGTACGGGGAGGGAGGAGGGCGGCGGTTCAGGATGGGAAACACGTGTATACCTATGGCAGATTCATGTTGATGTATGGCAAAACCAATACAATATTGTAAAGTAATTAACCTCCAATTAAAATAAATTAAAAAAAAAAGCCTGTCTCCCACACCTGTGACCAGACTGCTATGCTTCTCAGAAACAATAAAAAGAAACTCTCCTAACCATTGGGAACAGACCTATCCACAGGACCAAGGGGAATCCAGCTCAGGCAGCAGCTGCTCTGTTTAAATCTATCTGCCCTACAATCCATGTCCAACAAGTTCTCCTGAAAGTGATGCTTACTTTATTTATTTACAAACATGTTTCTTTTGTTGGATTATAAAATCACAGTGTGATATTCCCAGTTCAAAATTTCCCATCAAAGTTATAGAGCTTATGAATTTGCAACTACAAACTCCAAGCACTGAGAGGCTATTGATCTTGGTTGAATATTCATTCTCTCTCAGAAGTGAATATTTCCTCTCACACTACAAAAAATAGAGAGATTTCTATCAAAGAAATGGAGCTGAAGGTTTTATCTCTTCCTGGCAGGATGTTTGATCCTGACCCAAGAATCTGCTGAGATCAAAATAAATTCAACTTTTTTGAATGTGTATTCCAAATCCTATTTGAAATTCAAATGATCTTCATCTAGGTAGAATTTGAATATGTTGAAATTGGCCTGATTGATTAATATTTGCATTTGAATAGAATGGAGAGAAACTGGTAGATTGGTTTCCTTGATAGAAGGGAGTGCACTGGAAGACACAGGTCATTGCCAAATTACTTTAACGATTATCATTTCATGTCATTCGGCTAAAAGAAGAGAAAAGCAAATTAAAATCTGAATATTTTGTACCTATTCAATTTCTGTTCTAAATGTTTACAAAAGTGGTTTTTTAACATATTTTTGCACTCATAGCTTGAAAAAGGAAAACGAAAAAGAACTCAACGCTGAAAGGAAAGTAATATTATATTTTATTTAAAACATAAATCCTTCTGGGCATTTATTTAAGGAGAATTTTATGTATGCAGGTCCATTTAAAAAAATAAATTGTATGTTTACANTGATGATTGGTTTATAATATTGGTTTGATTTCGGTCATGCATCACATGCATTAGCCATAGGTGTACATATGTCCCCTCCCTCTTGAATCTCCCTCCCACGTCCTGCACATTCCCACCTTTCTAGGTTACTATGAATCCTGTTTGAATTCCCTGAGTCTTAGAGCAAATGCTCATTGGCTATCTGTTTACATATGCTAGATCCATGCTACTCCCGCTCTCTCCCTCTTCTCCCTGGCGCTTGTCCATATGTCTGTTCTCTGTCTGCACCTCCACTGCTGCTCTGCAGATTCATCAGTACCATCCCAGATTCCATATACACGTGTCAAAATCCTAAATTTATTAAAATTTAAAATTTCTAAAAGGTTGCTAACTTTCAAAGTATATATACTGAAATGCAATAAAGCTAAATACAATTTAAACTTTAGAAATAAAAGGTTTATTCTCCAACGGAAATCACATGAGAATTTGGCTTGTTAATTAGATTGTTGTTCAGAAACTAAGTTGAGTCTTACAGACACTTTACGACTCCTTGAACTACAGCATGTCAGGCTTCCCTGTCCTTCACTGTCTCCTGGAGTTTGCTCAGATTCATGTCCATTGAGTCATTGATGCCATCCAACCATCTCATCCTCTGTCACCCATTCGCCTTTTGCCTTCAATCTTTTCCAGCATCAGAGTCTTTTCCAATGAGTTGGTTCTTCACGTCAAGTGACCTAAATATTGAAGCATTAGTACTTTCAGTGAATATTCAGGGTTAATTCCTTTTAGGATTGACTGGTTTGATCTGTGCTGTCCAAGGGACTCTCAAGAGCCTTCTCCAGCACCACAGGTCGAAAGCATCAATTCTTCAGCACTCAGCCTTCTTTATTGTCCACCTCTTATGTCTGTATATGACTAGTGGAAAAGCCATGGTTAATTAAATAATTAAATAAGTCAGTTAAAATCATGAGGACACTAAGGATAGCTAACACGCATTCAGTGACATTTACGTACTCTAAGAACTATTCATATATTTTGCCCTTTATTCCTTATGACTCTGAGAGATGTGTACTATTTCTAATCTATTTTATAGATGAAGAATTGAGTGATGGGAATGTTAAATAACTTGACTAAAGTCACATAGAAGTAACACATTCAACCAAACATCATCTCACTATTTTTTAATTTATGGTATATGTACCTGAGATAAACATTTTATCCTAAATAATGCTCATTTATAAATATAATGTAAGATCAAGGCTCTTCCTTTTAATATGAGTCTATTTGAGTTTTACTGTTTCTTATTTTTCCTACAACTTGCAGAAATAACTGCAGTGCTTCATTATTATTATCTGCTTTTTAAAGAAAATTAATGAGCAGTTGGCTTCCCTGGTGGTTCAGCAGTAAAGATCCACCTGTTGATGCCAGAGATGCAGAAGATGTGTGTTTGATCCCTGAGCTGGGAAGATCCCCTGGAGGAGAGTATGGCCACCCACTTGAGTATTCTTGATGGGAAAGTACCATGGACAGAGGAGCCTGGTGCGCTACAGTCCTTGGGGATGCAGAGTCTGACAGGACTGAGTGACTGGGCACACAGTGAGAAGTTAAAATCTCTTCCTTTGATTTTAGTGTCTTTTCCTTATAGTTACTTATTTATTTTACCTAACACAACTGGGCTGTATGCTTTTTTAAATTAATTAAACTTTATCAAGTTGCTTCAAAATGGCTCTGTTTTGATAACTATATCTCATTTTTCACTCCTATTTAATATATATATCTTAAAATTAGTTTAAATGATGTAATGGCCATAGAAGAAACATTTAATGAGCACAAAATATCCTTGTATTTGTCACAACCTCCTCAGAAGTTTGTATGGTACTATATCTCTGGACAGTGTTTTTGGGAGAAATTGTGTAGACACCAGTGGGAAGCTAGAAGCTCTATTTGTTCTCCACATTTTCTCTTTCCTTGCCTCAAGAACATCAAAGGCTGAAAAGACAACACAAATGACATGATGCCAACTTGTGCTGTATTGGTGGAATCTAGATTTCTGATGGAGTAGAGCTGACTGATGTGTCATACAACACGCTGCTGCTGCTGCTGCTGCTGAGTCGCTGCAGTCGTGTCCGACTCTGTGCGACCCCATAGACGGCAGCCCACCAGGCTCCCCCGTCCCTGGGATTCTCCAGGCAAGAACACTGGAGTGGGTTGCCATTTCCTTCTCCAATGCATGAAAGTGAAAAGTGAAAGCGAAGTCGCTCAGTCGTGTCCGACTCTCAGCAACCCCACTAACTGCAGCCTACGAAGCTCCTGCGTCCATGGGATTCTCCAGGCAAGAGTACTGGGGTGGGGTGCCATTGCCTTCTCCACATACAACATGCAGTTGACCTGGAATAAGTTAGCAAAAGACTTTTGTGTTAAGACTGTGGGCTTCCCCAGTGGCTCAGCAGTAATGAATCTGCCTGCAATGCATGAAGCACAGGAGATGTGGGTTTGATCTCTGGACTGGAAAGATACCCTGGAGGAGTAAATGGAAACCCACTCCAGTAATATTCTTGCCTGAAAAATCTCATGGGCAGAGGAGCTTGGTGGGTGGGCTACAGTCCATAGGGTCGCAAAGAGTCAGACACAGCTGAGTACAAAGGCACTGAGACTTTAGGGTTTTTTCCACAAAAACTGCCCAGCTTACCATAAGTGATGCGAGAAGATCAGAAGCTAATTTTTGTTAACCATATCAGTTCACCTGGTGGGAATACATGTATGTCATCACACTTCACAGTAGCCCGTTAAAAGAAAGTTCTCAGCCTACCCAGGTACTAGACATCATGTTCTGTAGAAGGAATGAACTATATTGACTAAGAAAGTTCTGTTGCATGCCTGAGTGTGTCCATTATTAATTTCAATGGCTTTCCCCAATTCATAGATTTACAAGATTTAGTCTCTTTAACTGAGTATTTTAAACATACTCAATTGAGTTTCTTGGGATAAATCTCCCATACATTTTGCAAATAAATTCTCCTTATTCACTTGGTATAATAAACTTTTGAATTATGGTTTGCCACACAGTGAGAAAAAATATTTTAAGCAGCAAGAGGTGAATAAAGGAATCCTACTATTTAAAATCTAACTCAGCTATGTGAGGTTTTGATGACTGGAAAGCCCTAATAGTTTTATTATATCCCTTACAGCAATGAATTATGTACTAAGAATGAATAAAGGCAACAATAACACATTTTAATAAACTACATTAATTAACATATGTTGAATGTTAACTAATCTCTTATTCTGGCAGCAAGTTTTATCAGCCAGAGGGCAGTAGAATATAAAGTGAACACGGCCTGCCTCCATCACTAGAGTTTACTTGGAGAAGACAGGCAGTGACTCACAGGCCATGTTAACACATTAATTTCTAAATTGAAATTATTCAAGCAGAGTAAGCTCTCATTTATTTATTTAAGAGGTGTTTCTCACCTTAATATAATTTAATGTATGATCAGTAAAAGTAGAATTACAACTGGCATATATCAAAAGTCTCTGGAGAGATCTACTGTATTAATGTGTATTATAATTCAACACAATTTAGTTCATGGTATTCAGGCACCATAGTTGAATACCTGCTGATTAATGTTTGCTGTGGAAATGGTAATGTGTGAGTTATGACTTGGGTAAAGAATGAGTGTTGCTGATTGACTTTACAAGTGGAGTAAATAATAATTCCAGCTAGTAACTCATCAAAATGATGAGTGATTCCATGGAGACTTTGCCTGTGAAAGTTAATCAGTGTTGAATGCAAAAGTATGTGCCAAGTTATAAAGACAAAGATGTTCAAATTCTTAGGTTTCTCCATTCTTATCATATTTTAGTATCCGTGGTAAGTTTCACTCTCTGTGTTATGTATTTGTTCCTCTTGCGTTCTTTCACTCTCACTGTATTATGGAGTCATTAGCAACGTAAAGAACTAATTGATTAATTAAATAAGTATTTTGACACTGTGTTAAATGTAGTGAAAGTGTAATAAAATTTAGTATCTTCTTCAAATATTTTGTAATTTAGTGGGAGGAAACAAACTATTTTAATGTGCCTAAATGCTTGCTAAATGCATGTTTTGGTATATGTAGACAAATACAGCTGCGAGGACAAGGAAAGCTTCAAATATACCTTTTGAGATGACAAGGATAGAAAAAAGCCAGCAGAAATTAAGCAATTTTTGCTACAGTTCTAGTTGTTGAATAGTGAAAAAACTAATAAGTATCTTCTAGTCCCCTAAAATTGTATTGTTTGTGTTACATTCTATTGCTTGGACATTTCTTGCAGTACCTCTAAGATTGAGAGATGAAGAAAAAAGTTCATTTCTTGAATAACTTTAGCCATGACAGCTAAGCTTAGTCCATTAGGGTATGTGCCCCTGTGAGGCCTATATTCTGTTGGTATATTTATTAAACTTATTTTTTACTATGATTACTTTCTAATGTCTGTAGAAGCTTGCTGATGAAAGGCATTCATTTAATAAAGTCTTTTGTAGTTCGTATGAAATTATATCAGTTATGGTTGTTCTTCCTAGTTCCGATTTTGAGTCCTCTTAATTTCATGTTTCTGTCTTATTGTGGGTCTGTTCTTAAGTGCAGGATAATTTTTATATATAGATTTGCCTAATTCTATAACTGAAGACTATTTGCTGTATACTAGATTTTAATAAAAATCTTTGGATATTGGGGAAAATAAATACCTTTAATGTCTTATGATATAGAATATACAACAGAATGTCAGATATGAAAAACCACTCAATATTATTCAAGAAGTAGATAGAGAACCATACAAATAATCAGTGTGCAATAACTATGTATGGATTGTAGGATGCATAACAGAATTAAAGCCCCAGCAATCCCACTCCTGGGCACATATCCAAAGAAAACCATAATTCAAAAAGACATATATACCCCAGTGTTCATTGTAGCACTATTTACAATAGCCCAGGACATGGAAGCAGCCTAAATGTCCATAGACAGAAGAATGGAAAAGGATATGTGGTACCTGTATACACTGAAATATTATTCAGCCATAAAAAGGAATGAAATTGTGCTGTCTGCAGAGACAAGGATGTACATAGAGACTGCATACAAAGTGAAATAAGTCAGAAAAAGAAAAAAAATATTGTTTGTAACACATATATGTGGAGTCTATAAAAAAATGGTACAGATGGAGTCATTTGCAAAGTGGAGATGGAAACACAAAAATAGAGGACAAATGTGGGGACTCTAAGGGATATATTTATGTATATATATCAATAGGATATATATATTTACACACATATTTATATATAAGTCCCAATCTCCAATTCATCTCACCCAACTTTTCCTCCCTTAAAGTCCCCACATTTAAGAGGTGGCAAGAATACACAGAAGAACTGTACAAAAAAGATCTTCATGACCCAGATAATCATGATAATGTGATCACTCATCTAGAGCCAGATATCTTGGAATGTGAAGTCAAGTGGGCCTTAGAAAGCATCACTACGAACAAGGCTAGGGGATGTGATGAAATTCCAGTTGAGCTATTTCAAATCCTGAAAGATGATGCTGTGAAAGTGCTGCACTCAATATGCCAGCAAATTTGGAAAACTCAGCAGTGGCCACAGGACTGGAAAAGGTCAGTTTTCATTCCAATCCCAAAGAAAGGCAATGCCAAAGAATGCTCAAACTGCCGCAAAATTGCACTCATCTCACACACTAGTAAAGTGATGCTCAAGGTTCTCTAAGCCAGGCTTCAACAATACATGAACCATGAACTTCCTGATGTTCAAGTTGGTTTTAGAAAAGGCAGAGGAACCAGAGATCAAATTGCCAACATCTGCTGGATCATCAAAAAAGCAAGAGAGTTCCAGAAAAACATCTATTTCTGCATTTGACTATGCCAAAGCCTTTGACTGTGTGGATCACAATAAACTGTGGAAAATTCTGAAAGAGATGGGAATACCAGACCACCTGACCTGCCTCTTGAGAAATCTGTATGCAGGTCAGGAAGCAAGAGTTAGAACTGGACATGGAACAACAGATTGGTTCCAAATAGGAAAAGGAGTACAGTACGTCAAGGCTGTATATTGTCACCCTGCTTATTTAACTTATATGCAGGGTACATCATGAGAAACCCTGGACTGGAAGAAACACAAGCTGGAATCAAGATTGCCGGGAGAAATATCAATAACGTCAGATATGCAGATGACACCACCCTTATGGCAGAAAGTGAAGAGGAACTAAAAAGCCTCTCGATGAAAGTGAGTGCTCAGCCTTTTTCACAGTCCAACTCTCACATCCATACATGACCACTGGAAAAACCATAGCCATGACTAGACGGACCTTAGTCGGCAAGGTAATGTCTTTGCTTTTGAATATACTATCTAGGTTGGTCATAACTTTTCTTCCAAGGAGTAAGCGTCTTTTAATTTCATGGCTGCAGTCACCATCTGCAGTGATTTTGGAGCCCCCAAAAATAAAGTCTGACACTGTTTCTACCGTTTCCCCATCTATTTCCCATGAAGTGATGGGACCGGATGCCATGATCTTTGTTTTCTGAATGTTGATACTATATATAAAATAGATAACTAATGAGAACATTGTGTATAGCACAGGAAAACCTACTCAGTGCTCTGTGGCGACCTAAATTGGATGTAAATACAAAACAGAAGTTGATTCACTTTGGTGTACAGGAGAAACTAACACAACATTGTAAAGCAACTATACTCCAATAAAATTTTAAAAACATTAAAGAATAAAAGAAATTACATCTAAGCAGATAATGTAGGAATTATTTACTTCTCTATAATCCTACTGCAAGTTAAGGGTCTCTATTTAATACTAGTCTGAAGGTTCTTCTGTGTCTGTGGAAAGGAAGCAAATTGTGTTCCTATGAATATTTTCAACATGGATTATTGCATGTTAACACAATGCTTGTCACTCAATACACTTATATTAAGTTGTTTTCTGATGTCAGTTCTTCAAGTCAAACAATAAGTGAGGTTTAAATTTGTTCTGTCTTTTTAAAATGGAATTCCTGAACACATATATAATCTGAATTCTTTACTACAGATTGTGGTTTAAAACAATGTACAGATGAAAAGCTTGAGACAGCTACAACTGCTCTTAAAAGTACAGGTGAAGCAGCTTCCCCTTCATACCTCATTCATCAAATTACTGATTTTGAGACACCAGCTTCCCGTGTGGATGACCAGTGCATGTTCATGCTTGCACCTTTAGTCAAAATATATCAATGATGTCTATCAGCTCTTGCTTCTTGCCTTCCTCCTCTTGCAGGTTACATGTCTTTCAAAGGCAAAGTTTCACTTTGAAGATAGGCATAAATAAAAAGCACTTGCTGACTTTGTGTAGCTCTGTGACAACTAAGAATTCATTGTTTGAATTTAGACCTCAGTCATGCTCTGTATGTATAACCTGTTCTTTGAACCCTAATCTCAAGTCTAGAAAATGCTAAAATATACTTTAGCTAGAAGGGCTTAGATAGAGACTTTGCTGATTTGGATCAATCAGATCAAAGGGATTTATGCAGACCCAAATCATACTAACGACTGAGGGGAACATACATCCACAGCACTGTACTCAAATCTCACTTAGAAAGAGCTGATTAAGGTTGTTCTCTGAAGGTAGGTTGGGCATGAGTGAGGGTCATTGATGTTTGAGTTGAACACAGTAGTAACAGCCCTCTGTAATACTAATAAATTTTCGCCAAGAGATAAAACAATGGAAGAACTTGGATAATGTAGCAATTCATCTCACTATATCAAAGGCATAAAGAGTATATTATTTTTTCTTTTTTTGAAATATGATTAAACTTTAATTATGCTAACTTTATATTAAATGGAAGTTTGTTACCTTGATTCTTANTTAAAACTTTTTTCTAAGAATAGAGTTTAGTGTTAATTCCAAAGTACTACCTGGAAATCTCATGAAATAAAGAGTTGTTTTAAAAGAAAATATATACATTTTTACAGGTGGTATATTTTTTTCTAAACTTCTATATGTGACTTTCTTGTAGAGTAGATCTTATTCCTAAAATCAGGTGAAGTAGCTTTCTTAGTTCTATATTCTGCAAATGGAACAAAAAGATGTTTAAGAAAACTAAAGCAAATGGAAAATAAACATAAGAATTAGTTAATAATCAAGTCTGGGAGAAGATTTATTTGGGAAATGGCCTATCCCTTAACAACTTCAATGGTTCTTAGAAGTTGGCTGAAATTTATCAACCAAGATTCCTAGATTTTAAATAAAAAAAAAAAAGCCTACAGTATTAGATCAAATATGTTAGTTCTTACCCAGAAGTTCTTTCACATGGATGTTACTCAGTGAGATGTATATAATATGAAGTATTTGGAAAGATTTTAAGTCATGCATATCATTACCATAAATTCTTCAAAATATTTCCTTATGATCATTCCTTAGGTTTTTATACTTATGTTGAGGTAACGTAATAAAACACAATTAAATTGAAATATTTCTGTGAAGGGCTAAAATAACAAGATCAAAACTTTATCTGAGATCAAAAAGATTTAAAAATATATTATCCAGGAAAAAAAATGTATATTTTGCTAATTTTTTGACATATTTAGCACAGCACTTTAGACTAAATTCAACTTGAAGTCCACACAATTCTGAGAAAACTTGGAGTTAGTAAAACCTGCAAAGACTGTAAGCAGAGTATAAAAAGCAGAACGACTTGGAGGGGGATCTCAGTTGAGAGAATGAAAGAAAGAATGTAAACTGGAAGCTGGATATAAGAAGATCTTTACTATTTCATGGTGTATGTTGGTAACACTGTAACATGCAGTAACATGAAAAATAAAATATCTACCCAATGAACTGGAATGTAGCTAAGAAGATTTCCAGGCAGAATCAGCTCCTTTGTGCTGTGTAGGAAAGATACGGACACAGACAGATGAGCTAAACACAAAAAAGGTCAGGATTTCTTAAATGAAGAAATAAAATTCTTTTTCATTTCCATTGTCCTCAGATGGCAGAGAATTCCATAATTAAATAACAGCTTCTCAGGCAACGATCTAATCTAGGTTACTATCAGGGAAAATATGATAAAGATAAAACCAAGGATGGGATGTAAAACAATGCGTTAGGACCTCGGAAATATCTAAGCTGCTTACTTGAAAACATGAGCTACTTTTCATGGAAAAAGATGGCTCAGAGAACAGAGTCCAAGAGGCAGAGAGAACAGCTGCCAGGAGCAAGGTTGGAGCCCTAATCAAGGAACTAGGAACATATGCCTAGCTCAGCTGGAGATTGTCTATAGTTGAAAACAAACATAAAATCAAACAAAAAACGCTGCTTCATTTTAAATCTTATTCAAGGTTTAGCTATACGTCAAACTCTGGGTTGATGGTTGCTGGCTATTTACGCCAAGAATGTGCTCTTATTGATGAAATCCATAAACTGATCTATCTCCCTACCCTCTGTATAGGATGAGCCTTGCAATTTCCAACACTGTCAAGCATTTCTCTAGGTGGAGAAATGTCTGCTCCCCATACCTGCAGGTTTGGCATTCCCTACTGCTTTCCTTGACTTTATATATATATATATATATATTTTTTTTTTTTTTCCCTAGACACATCATGCACAGAAAAAAATCTTGTTGAAATCTCTTGTTTTATTTTACTAAGGTATGGTTGATTTACAGTACTGTGTTAGTTTCTGCTGTACGGCCAAGTGAGTCAGTTATATATACAAACACACAAACGTATGTGCATTCTTTTTCAGGACCTTCTTGTTAATCCATTCTATATGTAATAGTATGCATCTGCTAATCCCAAACTCCCAATCCTTCCTTCCCACACCACCCCTTCCCCCACCTGGCAACCCCAGGTCTGCTTTCTATGTATTGAACACTCTACTTTTGAGTTTGAACCTCAGCTTTACTGTGTAGTGAGGTGCATGTGGCAACTCACTTTTTTCTTTTTTAAATATAAATTTATTTATTTTAATTGGAGGTTAGTTACTTTACAATATTGTATTGGTTTTGCCATACATCAACATGAATCCGCCACAGGTATACACCTGTTCCCCATCCTGAACCCCCCTTCCTCCTCCCTCTCCGTACCATCCCTCTGGGTCGTCTCAGTGCACCAGCCCCAAGCATCCCGTATCATGTGTCGAACCTGGAGTGGCGATTTGTTTCCTAGATTAAATCCTGTATGCCTGTGCTTTTAAACATTTATTTATCTATTTTTGGCTGTGCTGGGTCTTCATTGCTGCATGGGCTTTTTTCTAGTTGTCGTAAGTGGGAGCTACTCTTGGGCTTCTCTGCAGAGGCTTCTCTTGTTGCAGAGTATGGGCTCTGGGCTGCCTGGGCTTCAGTAGCTATGGCATGTGGGCTCAGTAGTTGCCACTCCTGGGCTCTAGAGCACAGTCTCAATAGGTGTGGCAAATGGGCTTAGATGCTCTGAGGCATGTGGGATCTTCCCAGGTCAGGGAGTGAACCCATGTCTCCTGCATTGACAGGCTGATTCTTTACTACTGAGCCATTTGGGAATCCCTGGTGTGTATTCTTCTCTATAAAATATTGATTTTTAAAGTCTAAAGAATAACTGTTTTAGAGAATTGAATAGAATTCATTGTCATTGAAAATTTCAGTTCAGTCCAGTCGCTCACTCCTGTCCATCTCTTTGTGACCCCATGGACTGCAGCACACCAGGCTGCCCTCTCCATCACTAACTCCTGGAGCTTGCTCAATTCATGTCCGTTGAGTCAGTGATGCTATCCAACCATCTCATCCTCTGTCGTCCCCTTCTCCTTCTGCCTTCAATCTTTCCCAGCATCAGGGTCTATTCAAATGAGTCAGTTCTTCACAACAGGTGGCCAAAGTATTGGAGTTTCAGCTTCAGCATCAGTCCTTCCAATGAATATTCAGGGTTGATTTCCTTTAGGATCGAAGGGTTTGATCTCCTTGCTGTCCAAGGGACTCTCAAGAGTCTTATCCAACACCATAGTTCAAAAGCATCAGTTCTTCAGCACTCAGCTTTCTTTATGGTCCAGTTCTCACATCCATACATGATTACTGGAAAAACCCTAGCTTTGACTAAAAAGATCTTTGTTGGCAAAACAATGTCTCTGCTTTTCAATATACTGTATAGGTTGGTCACAGCTTTTCTTCCAAGGAGCAAGCGTCTTTTAATTTCATGGCTACAGTCACCATCTGCAGTGATTTTGGTGACCCCCCAAAATAAAGTCTTTCACTATTTCCATTGTTTCTCCATCTATTTTCCATGAAGTGATGGGACCAGATGCCTTGATCTTCGTGTTTTGAATGTTGAGTTTTAAGCCAGCTATACTCTCCTCTTTCACCTTAATCAAAAGGCTCTTTAGTTCTTTGCTTTCTGCCATAAGGGTGGTGCATATCTGATGTTATTGATATTTCTCTCAGCAATTTTGATTCCAGCTTGTGCTTCATCCAGCCCAGCACTTCGCATGATATACTCTGAATATAAGTTAAATAAGCAGAGTGACAATATACAGCCTTGCCATGCTCCTTTCTCAATTTGGAACCAGTCTGTTCCACGTCTGGTTCTAACTGTTGCTTTTTGACCTGCATACAGATTTCTCAGAAGGCAGGTAAGATGGTCTGGTATACCCATCTCCTTAAGAATTTTCCACAATTTGTTGTGATCCACACAGTCAGATGTTTTGGTGTAGTCAATAAAACAGAAGTAGATGTTTTCTGGAACTCTCTTGCTTTTTCAATGATCCAATAGATGTTGGCAATTTGATCTCTGCTTTTTCTAAATCCATCTTGACATCCAGAAGTTCTAGGTTCACATACTGTTGAAGCCTAGGTTGAAGAATTTTGAGTATTAATTTGCTTGGGTGTGAGATGGTTACAAATGTGCAGTAGTTTGAACATTCTTTGAAATTGCCTTTCTTTGGGATTGGAATGAAAACTGACCTTTTCTGGTCCTGTGGCCACTGCTGAGTTTTCCAAATTTTCTGTAATATTGAGTGCAGCACTTTCACAGCATCATCTTTTTGGATTTGAAATAGTTCAGCTGGAATTCCATCACTTCCACTAGCTTTCTTTGTAATGGCATTTCCTAAGGCCCTCATCAGAGGATGAGATGGCTGGACAGCATCACTGACTTGATGAACATGAGTTTGAGTAAGCTCCAGGAGTTGGTGATGGACAGGGAAGCCTGGCATGCTGCAGTCCATAGAGTCACAAAGAGTTGGACACAACTGAGTGACTGAACTGAACTGAAGGCCCACTCGACTTCGCATTCCAGAATGTCTAGCTCTAGGTGAGTGATCACACTGTTGTGGTTATCTAAATCACTGAGATCTTTCTGCATCTTCTGTGTATTCTTGTCACCTTTCTTAATATCTTCTGCTTCTCTCAGGTCCATATCATTTCTGTCCTTTATTGTGTCCATCTCTCCATGAAATGTTCCCTTGGGATCCCTAATTTTTTGAAGATATCTCTAGTTGCTGAATATTTAGTTATTATTTATTGGGCACTTCCCTGATAGCTCAGTTGGTAAAAATTGCTGGTATCATTATTATTACTGTTTAATGTGAACTGCTAAATGCTTAGACTTCCTGAGCTAACATGTGACTTCAGAGTAAATCAGTCACTTAAAGGACTTGGCATGAGGTACCTGTGAAAAATTCTTAATAGCATTTATTCTATAGTCCAAGGCATTGGCTGGTTGCATTGATAAGGCTTTTGCAAGCTCTCAACATCATAGAAGACTTCAGCTGTTCAAACACATTTTTCATTTAATAATGTTACTAAGTAGGAGACTACAAAACTTTATTATGTTTATCCTTTAATGGTTTCAGGCATCAATTTTGTTAGTGAAAATCTATGTTGGAAAAATAATCCTATTTAACAAAAATGTTAAGTGTGTATCTATTCTCACATTTAAATATTTTTCTTTTTGCTGTTTTGACTGGATGATTTCCACAATTCTATCTTACAGATCACTTGTGTTATTCTGTATTGCTCATTCTGATGTTAATTCCTTCTAGCATAATTTTCATTTTAGCTATTGTATTTTCAGCCACCAAAAGCTTGGACCACCAAAAGATGTGAACATTTCACATCATAACATTGAGTCTTTTAAAACATTTACCTATTTGTTTATTTAGGTATAGCAAAGCAGAGACATTACTCCGCCAACAAAGGTCTGTCTAGTCAAGGCTATGGTTTTTCCATTGGTCATGTATGGATGTGAGAGTTGGATGGTGAAGAAAGCTGAGCGCCGAAGAATTGATGCTTTTGCACTGTGGTGTTGGAGAAGACTCTTGAGAGTCCCTTGGACTGCAAGGACATCCAACCAGTCCATTCTGAAAGAGATCTACCCTGGGGTTTCTTTGGAAGGAATGATGCTAAAGCTGAAACTCCAGTACTTTGGCCACCTCATGCGGAGCGTTGACTCATTGGAAAAGACTCTGATGCTGGGAGGGATTGGGGGCAGGAGGAGAAGGGGACGACCAAACATGAGATGGCTGGATGGCATCACTGACTCAATGGACGTGAGTCTGAGTGAACTCCGGGAGCTGGTGATGGACAGGGAGGCCTGGCGTGCTGCGATTCATGGGGTCGCAAAGAATCGGACACGACTGAGCGACTGAAATGAACTGAACTCAACTGAGCTGAGCTGACAATGTTGCACTGGTTTCAGGTTTCCTGCAGAGCGCTTCAGTTACACACACAGATGTCTATTTTTTCCACATTCTTTTACCATATACGTTATTCAAACATATCAAATACAGTTCTCTGTCTTGTAGGTTATGTCTTGTCACTTATCTATTTTATATGTAGTAGTGTGCATATGTTATCTCAAATCGATAATTTATACTTCCCTCTTTCCCCTTTAGTAACTATAACTTTGTTTTTTACATCTGTGGGTTTACTTCCATTTTGTATATAAGTTCATTTGTATCTTTTTTTTAGATTTCACATATAAGTGATAACATCATATTTGTCTTTGTCTGGCTTACTTATGATAATCTCTAGGTCTATCCATGTTGTTGCAAATGGCATTATTTCATTCTTTTTATGGCCAGTAATATTCCGTTGCATATATGTGCATATATGTGTCACATCTTTATTCATTCCTATTGATGGACTGTTAGGTTGCTTTCATGTCTGAGCTATTATAAATAATGCTACAATGAACATGGTCATGCATATATCTTTTTGAATTATGGTTTTCTCAATGTGCCCAGGAGTGGAATTGCTGGATCCTGTGAAACTCTGTTAAGAGAAATAAAAAAAATCTAAATAAATGAAGAGATATTTAATTTTCATGGATCATAAGGCTCAAAATATTGAGCTTTATACTTTTCTGCATATAAACAAATTCCTACTAGATTTTACATGTAAGTATTTCACTTTCTTAGGTGTTATTTATTTCTTTGAATCAAAGTATGTATACTTATTTACAATTTCCCAGATTTTTTGATTATGTTTTATTGAGAAAATGTAATATTTATAGTTAAATCTTATGCCATTTTAATAGTTAGATATTTTGCTTGAAATAAAATTTTTTTCTTAAACTTGAA
>SJYQ01095307.1:123269-135377 GCA_006410935.1 Redunca redunca | reverse complement strand
TTTTAATTTCAAAGATTTTCCCCCACCACATTTTCACTAATCATATAATCCTTTCTGATCATTTCTTCTACATGTAAATAAGGTTTCTTGTTTATTTTTAATTTTTAAATTTTATCTGTCCAGCAGTTATCACTTCATGAATGTGTTTTTCTAGTTTTTTGGAAGACTGAAATTATTTTTAGCAAGTTATGTTTGTTTAACTGTAAATGTGCTTACACTTTTATTCTCTAAAATAATGTTTTTCACCCTACTGACTCCCCCTTTTTGTTTTGTTTTTTCTTTGCAACCTGTCAGTTCCATTGTTATGGACTCTTTGCCCACAGCATGCAAGATCCAGTGACAACAATCTGCTATGCAATTTGCATGAACTGCTTTCAAGACTCGCTTATAAACATGACGGTTTGCCTAGCTGCTATCACATGCACTATGTTAAAATTTCTTCTCATTGACTTCATGTTGGGTGGAAGAAGAGTTATTTGTAACCTAGGGACCAAGTCCATATTTCTATCTTATGGTTAAACTATGAAAATTACCAAGGGTCCCAGTGTAATAACTAATTAGGTCCTAGTATATGATTCCTTAGTGGTTAAGCTTTTATCCTAGATCCCCAAACAAAAAATAACTTAAAAAAATGATGAGTCTTTTTTTTCAGGCTGCAATAATTCCATAAGGATAATTAAACATTTTTAAAGCTACAGCGAAGGTAAATGGTTATTTGCACTTTTCCTCTCCTTTTACTATACTCAAGACTTTATATGTTGACTTTTTATGTGTTGAATATGTAGAAAATGCCGTTTATGAAATGGTTATGACGTGGTTTCCTTTAATGGTTTTAAGTAATGGTTTCCATTACTTAAAAATAAAACACATACCAGTTTCTCAAGGATGCATCTACAGATGGATCTTATTGCATAGTATATGATGTTATATGGTTTGTAATGTTTAGAACTTCATGAGAGCCTGGAAATAACTTTGTAACAAGTAAATTAGGAAAAACATCCTATACGGTTATGATGAAAGTTATATCACTCAGGAATGATGCTGAGACAGTGTTCCACCCCTTATTCAAGAGGGATATGTCCCAAGACCCTGAGTGTATGTCTGAAACTGTGGTACTACGAAATCCTATATACACTATATTTTTTCCTATACATTTGTACCTATGATTAGATTTGATTTATATTAGGTACAGTAAACCTTTAATAACCAATAATAAAATAAAACAATTATAACAATGCTATAATAAAAGTTATGTGAATGTGATCTCTCTCTCTGTTTGTCTCTCAAAAGGTGTTATTTTACAAATTTAAAGCCTTTTCCATTTTAACTAAGCATTTATCACACGTTGTGACTGTAATTATTGCCGCTCCAGGTGTGACATCAAAACTGATACAAATTTATTTCTCCCTCTTCAGGATTTTTTGAATAGATTTGTTCTTATCATAAGCAAAAAAAAAAAAAGAAAAGAAAACCCATAGAATGAAAGAAAATATTTGCAAATGAAGCTACCAACAAAGGATTCATCTCCAAAATATACAAATAGCTCATGCAGCTCAATATGAAAAAACAAGCAAACAAATAATCTAATAAAGATGGGCACAAGATCTAAATAGGCATTTCTCCAAAGATGACATACAGATAGCCAAAAGGCACATGAAAGGATGCTCAGCAATGCTAATAGAGAAATGCAAATCAAAATTATAATGAGATATCACCTGACTCAGGGCAGAATGGCCATCATCAAAAAAAAAAACAAAACCTATAAACAATAGGTGCTAGAGAGGGTGTAAAGAGAACCCTCCTACATTTCTGGAGGGAATGTAAATTGGTACAGCCAGTCTGGAGGACAGTATAGGAGATTTCTTTAAAAACTAAAAATAGAACTACCATATGATCCTGCAATTCGACTCCTAGACATATCCAGAAGAAACCATAATTCAGAAAAAATATGTACCCCTAAGTTTATTGCAGCACTATTTATAATCGCAAGGACATGGAGGTAACCTAAATGTCCATAAACAGAGGAATGGATAAAGAAGATATGCAATATATATGTATGCATATGTATATATATATATATATATATAATATCTGTTCAGTTCAGTCCCTCAGTTGTGTCTGACTCTTTGTGACCCCAATTTTATATAAATTAATATTATGTATATAATATTATATAATATTATATTATATAAATTAATATTATGTATATAATATTATATATAAATATAAATATTATATATTAATATTAGGGGTGTGTGTGTGTTAATCAGCCATGAAAGAAGAAGAAAATAATACCATATGCAGCAACACAGATGAATCTGGAGTGTGTCATACTGAGTGAAGTAAGTCAGACAGAGAAAGACAAATATGTGAAATTGATTATATGTGGAATCTAAAAAATGGTTCAAATGAACTTATTTGCAAAACAGAAATACAGTCAAGATATAACAAAGACAAACTTATGGTTACCAAAGGGAAAGTGGGGGGGTGATAATGTAAGAAATTGGTTGACATATGCACACTGGTATATATAAGATAGATAGCCACTAAGGACCTACTCTAAATCACAGGGAACTCTTTAATGACCTATATGGGTAAAGAATCTAAAAAAGAGTGTGTATATATATATATATATGTATGTATAATTGATTCACTTAGTTATACACCCGAATCTAACACAACCTTTTAAATCAACTATACTTTGATTAAAAAAAAAAGTTCTTACCATGAATCTTGGTAACCTCACCATAGTAAGAGTTTTTTTCGTTCCTTATTGAGAACTTTCACTTTTTCACTTAAAGAAACCACTTTATGGCTTCTTTTTGGCATATCCAAAGTGTCATAATCATCACCAGTCTTGAACTCTGGGACCATTATTAGGTAAAATAAGGGTGCTTGATCACAAAAACTGTGAAACCAGATAACCATCTGTCTACTAAGTGGTTGGTGGGATTTGCTGAATCAAGGGATGATTCACACCCAGGGCGGGATGGAGTGGGATGGCTTAAAATTTCATCACACCCGCAGAATGGGACACAATTTAAAACATGAATTGTTTGTTTCTGGAATTTTTATTTAATATTTTTGAACCTCAGTTGGCTGCAGTTTACAGAAACTTCAGAAAAGGAAACAAAGTCTAAGTGGGGATGACAGAAATGGAAACAGAAGCTAGGTGGGGACTACTGTAGTTTTTGAAGAGTGTATAATATTACACATCTTGACCCAAACTCCAAATCAGTGCAAAAGCTTTTGATAATCTACTGCTAACTCAAAAAAGTTGCCCCTGGAATTAGATAATACAGATATATATATATTTAATTCACACTGTAAAAGTCATACAATTTTGAAGAAATTTACCAACAACTTTCCATAAATAACCACTTCATAACAAATTATAGATACCACTATTGTGTATTGTGTCTCATTATTTTATATTTAATTGCTTCTTGCTTAATTATTCCTGAAACCTGAAATAGTGGTTGGTAGTTAATAGTGTGCATTGGATGTTTGTTAAATTAAATTGAATTTGTTTTTTATACGATTCTGAGTTTTTCATCATGTTCAACTTCAAAAGTTTTCAGTGTAAAATTCTTTTATGAAAGACAGATTTTAGGTCACTGGGGTTTCCATGAGAAGTGTATATTTATTGGAACATCAAGATTGACATATAGAGTAAGGACTATTTTGGATCCTCTCTGCCCCAAGGATTTGTGTTTATAAAATTCATTTAGAAAGTAGTGTGATGTTCATACCTCCTGGTCCCGAAGTTATTGCAACATGAGTACAAAATGTCGGTCTGTAAACATACTACTTTGAAAAAGAAGCAATATTAGCTACAGACATTCAAAAACATTTTATGTTTTAATGATGTCAGAATACTTTTCATGTGTCTAGGTTCATTTGCCTTTAAAATGTAAGACTGCTGCTGCAAAAATATCATTAAATGCTAAATTCCGTTGTTTGTTTCTAATCACCCTTAAATTTCATTTATATTAATGTGCTATTTTATTATCATTTAGAAGTACAAGGTATAATTTTCTTAGTTTCTGTCTTTCGAATTATTCATTGAACTAAAAGAGCATCTGCTGTTTTGGTTACAGGCCATTTACCATAGAATTTAGAGACAACAAAATAAATTGTTCACTTTTTTTCTTAAAATACCAACTGGCTTGTGTTTCCGAATGGTGTAAAGACAGAAAACATTCTTCCTCAACCTCTGACCCACAGACCCTAGAATATACATTTTAACTCATAATAGCACTAATGAAGTCAACTCTTTTACAAAAGATCAATGAAGACTGTATGCATTTGACAATAAATTATTCTTCTTCAAAACTTGAAAAGTTTACTTGATATATTTAAGACCAAACCTGAAATTCGCAAAAAGACACACCAACACTTCTACTGGGTTCTTTTCTAGTGTTTCTTCCATATACCTTTCAAACCATGCATCATTGCACCTTATTACACTTCTAAGATCACCATTTGTGCTGTGATGTTACACATCCCCTTTAACTTATCAATGTCATTTATTTATTTTTAATATAAATTTATTTATTTTAATTGCAGGCTAATTACTTTACAATATTGTATTGGTTTTGCCATACATCAACATGAATCCACCACGGGTGTACATGTGTTCCCCATCCTGAACTCCCCTCCCACCTCCCTCCCCGTACCATCCCTCTGGGTCATCCCAGTGCACCAGCCCCGAGCATCCTGTATCATGCATCAAATCTGGTCTGGCGATTCGTTTCACATATGATAATATACATATTTCGATGCCATTCTCTCAAATCATCCCACCCACGCCCTCTCCCACAGAGTCCAAAAGACTGTTCTATACATCTGTGTCTCTTTTGCTGTCTCACATACAGGGTTATCATTACCATCTTTCTAAATTCCATATATATGTGTTAGTAGACTATATTGTTTTTTGTTTTTTTTTTTTTCTGGCTTACTTCACTCTGTATAATAGGCTCCAATGTCATTTAAATAGTTTTATTTTTCTCCTCTTATCTCTGCAACTGAAAATACTATGTTCTCAAATGCCTAAGAAAACAGTGGGGAGATTCCTTTCTTCCTTCCTCTCTCCTTCCTTCCCTCCCTTTGGCCTTTCTTTCTTCCTCTTTCACTTCCTCTGTCTCTTTCTTTCCTCTTTTTCCTTTCCCCCTTGTTTCTATTTGTTCTTCAGTTGCTAAGTCAGATCTGACCCTTTGCGAATCTGTGAACTGTATTTCTATTTACCAGTAATCGAAATCTGCATTTCTATTTACCAGTTAACCTCACCTACCAGTGCAAGAGAGCAGATTTGACCTTTGGGTCTGAAAGATCCCCTGGAAGAGGAAAACGAAAATCCATTCCAGTATTCTTGCTTGGAAAATCCATGGAGAGAGGAGCCTGGTGGACATGGGGTCACAAAGAGTCTGAGCATACACACACACACAAAATCATTTGATACAAATGTCTCACTATTTCTTAACTTTACCTATTTTTTAATCATTCCCAGAGTTAATGCTTTTATTCAGTCTTCATGTGATTATTTTAATAATTTAATTAATCTTTTAAATAATTACTAATTATTACATCAATTGAATTGTGTAGATGCTCTTACAACTATCCCGTCTACCTCCATTCTTTTCTTGTTGCCATCTTGTTTCTAAATTGAATGATTGTTCTCAATTGTAAAATAGTTCCTGTCACACAATATTCATGTTAACCATTATTTTAATGATAAAGAACAAGTTCTTCAGGTAGAGAGGCACTGAAGGCAAAGCAGTTCCTATTATGGTTTACTTTATTTTCTTTAGTTATAAATAGGGCTTCCCAGGTGGTGCTAGTGGTAAAGAACCTGCCTGCCAATGCAGAAGGAACAAGAGATGCAGATTTGGCCCCTGGATCAGAAAGATCCCCTGGTGGAAGGATTGACAACCCACTCCAGTATTCTTGCCTGGAGAATCCCATGGACAGAGGAGCCTGGCAGGCTTTCACACACACAGTTATAAATGCACACATTCATTGAATTAAGACATCATTTTGCTATTATAAGAGTTTGCCTAATTTTTTCTCTCTTCTTGCATTATCCAGAAATTCTACAGCATGTTATACAACGGCCTAGAGAAGTATTGTAATCTCTTTTGCCACTTATTTTACAAAATAATCAAGAAGATGACATAATAAGCCACAGACTGGGAGAAAATATTTATAAAAGCACATTTTATAAAGGACTGCTATACAAAATATATAAAGAACACATAAAACTCAACAATAAGAAAAATAACCTGATTACAAAATGGGCCAAAGTCCTTAACAGACATCTCATCAAAGAAGATATACAAACAGCAAATAAGCACATGAAAACAAGGTCCATCAGAGGAATGCAGATTAAAACAATGAGATACAACAACATACCTCTTAGAAAGGCAAAATATGGAACACTGACAATACCAAACACTGGCAAGTAGGTAGAGAAAGAGGAACTCTCACTCATTGCCAGTGGGAATGAGAAAGGGGACAGCCATTTTAGGAGAGATTTTGGCATTCTCTTACAAAGCTAAGCATATTCTTTCCATAGGAATCAGTAATTTATTATTTATCTAAAGGAGCTGAAAACTTATGTCCACACAGATATTCAGTAGTTTTATTCATAATTACCAAAACTTAGAAGCAACTAAGATGTACTTCAATAAACTGAAAGTGAAAGTTGCTCAGTCATGTCCAACTCTTTGCAACCCCATGGACTATACAATCCATGGAATTCTCCCAGCCAGAATACCAGAGTGAGTAGCCTTTCCCTTCTCCAGGGGATCTTCCCAACCCAGGAATCAAACTGGAGTCTCCTGCATTGCAGGCAGATTCTTTGCCAGTTGACCCATAAGGGGAGCCCAAAAATACTGGAGTGGGTAGCCTATCCCTTCTCCAGGGGATCTTCCTGACCCAGGAATCAAACCAGAGTCTCCTGCATTGTAGGCAGATTCTTTGCCAACTGAGCTATCAGGGAACCTCATGTACTTCAGTAGGTAATGGACAAATCATCTGTAGTACATCCAGAAAATAAATTATTCAGTGCTAAAAAGATGTACACTATCAAGCAATGAAGATATCGAGACCCCTCATATCCATATTACTAAGTGAAATAAGCCCATCTGAAAAGGCTAACATTCTATGATTCCAACCTCATGATGTTTTGGAAAAGACAAAACTGTGGAGATGATAGAAAGATCGATGGTGGCTTGATCGTTGGTGAAGGAGTATATGTGTGGAGCACGAAGGTTTTTAGGGCAGTGAAGCCACTCTGTATGATACTCTAATTGTCAATACTTGTTATTTTACAATTGTCTAAACCCATAGTATGACACTAAGAGTGACACTAATGTCAGTTATGGACGTAGAGTGAAAATTGTGTGTCAGTGTAGATTTATCAATTGTAACCAAGATACCACTCTGTTAGGGGATCTTAATAATGGAGGAAACTGTGTGGATGGGGCAGCTAGTGGCATTAGAGGAAATGAAGTTCTTTCCAACTACTCTCACAACTTGTGTTGCTTCCTATTCAGACCACTCAAAGATTCTATATTAATTTTCTTTAGATGTAGCAGTCATGTTGAATTTTCAGAGAAAAGCAAAATAACTATGTGACTGTTCTTTCATTAGTATGATACTTCTTGTACTATATTTGGCTAAATGTCAAAAAAATCTTTTGATAATTTCATTTGAAATCAGGAGTTTTCAGAGATGAAATTTTATATTACCATCGTACTATAATTCTTAATTTGAGAAAAATAGCTGTCAGGTCACCATAGAGAAGACAGAAGTGACAGCTAAAGAGTATAGGAATGATGAGAAGAATTCAAATTAAGTAAGTGCCAGCAAAAACAAAACAATATTGAGATACATCCCAGGTACTGTACTGGAAAAATAAACATGCTATATACTTTAGAATCTGTAAAAATGTCGTGAAAAAAACAGTTTTTCACTGAATGGTCACAGTGACCACCAATAATACTAGAAAAATGTGCTCAAGTTACACATTAATCAATGGAATTAAAATTATTTTAAATTATATTTTTAACCTATCACATAACCAACATTTTATTTTTATTTATTTATTTATTTTGCCAGTTTAAATGAGCTCAACAATGCCTAGTATTGGCAAGGTATAAGGGAAATGAGAATTTCTTATGTTGCTGGTGAATGTACACATGAACAAAGTCTTTTTCTAAGAAATTTTGGAGATTTGTATTAAAATGACAAATGCATGAGTATTTAAAACAAAAATTCCAATTCTAGAGATAAATCTTTCAAAACATTTATATACGTGTATAAAATTATATGATAAATGAAGGGCAATATTACTGGAAATCACTTAATGTCATTCCTAGGTAGGTAATAATTATACTAGAAGTATATTATTTAAGAACAAATAACCACTATTGAAAGATGAAAAATGAGTAGAAATATATATACTCGGGGTAATCAAACTGAAATTCTAGAAGCTTATGAGAGAAGGCTATGAGAAAGAAATTTCTCAGGAAAGGCTTACATAATATATGCGTTTCTTGGCTCAGAAGCAACAGATGCTGCTTTCACATTACGATTATTGCTGTATCTCATTCTCTCTTGTCAGAGAAGAGATATGTGACTGGTTCATATTTGTGAGCAAGTAGAGATGCTTGTAAGGGTGAATATAGTTCAATGCCATTTCAAGATGAGATGCAACAAATCCATCTTCACATCATAAATTCCAGTCACTTGGTACCACAGTTCAACTTCCCATTCTTGAACTAAAGATAAATGAATTAGGGTCTTTTGGTGACACCTCCCAAATTATGTATATACTGAACTGGAAATTTAATGTGTCTATCAAAGAGCTGAAAATAGAGATCGTTGATAAGTCTTTTAGAAAGTAATTCTGTATGGATCTAAACTTAAGATTTAATGAACTGAGAATATTTAGTATTTCAACTAGTGATATGAAATTAATGACCAAATGAAGCAGAGTTGTGACTTGCATATTTAAGTTGCCTAATTGGACTGCCTCTGTCACAATAATTCTTCATTTGTCTGTATGTGTGTGTGTGTGTGTGTGTGAAATGTTACGTGTCGTGTTCAGTTGCTAAGTAGTGTCCAACTTTTTGCAACCCCACTGTCTGTAGCACATCAGGCTTCCCTGTCATCCATTATCTCCCAGAGTTTGCTCAAGTTCATGTCCATTGAGTTGGTGATGCTACCTAACCATCTCATCCTTTAGCGCCCTCTTCTCCTACTACATTCAATCTTTCCCAGCAGTAGGGACTTTTCCAGTGAGTCAGCTCTTCACATCAGGTAGCCAAAGTATTAGAGCTTCAGCTTCAGCATCAGTCCTTCCAATGAACATTCAGGCTTGATTTCATTTAGGACTGACTGGTTTGAACTCCTTGTAGCATAAAGAACTCTCAAAAGTCCTCCTGAGGTCAGAATTTGAAACTATCAATTGTGAAATGTTAAAGCTACTTATTTATTTTATGACATTTTTCCATTTTTAAATTATGTTACTCATTTGTATATGAATTTGAATATACAGTAGTTTAGATGAGTCTGATAACCAAGTTTTGCTTTAAAATATAGCTTACTTTATGAGATACCAAGTCTTTTAGTGTAAAACTATCCCAAACATATACACAGAGTCAGTACCACAAGCTCATATAGCTATAGCTAAATATAAAGTGATTTATTCTAAGCTGGTAAAGAATCCACTCGATTTAGAAAAGGCAGAGGAACCAGAGATCAAATTGCCAACATCTATTGGATCATCGAAAAAACAAGAGAGTTCCGGAAAAAAACATCTACTTCTGCTTTGTTGACTATGCCAAAGCCTTTGACTGTGAGGATCATAACAAACTGTGGAAATTTCTTAAATAGATGGGAATACCAGGCCACCTGAACTGCCTCCTGAGAAATTTGTATTCAGGTCAAGAAGAAACACTTAGAACTGGACATGGATCAGACTGGTTCCAAATCAGTAAAGTTGTACATCAAGGCTGTATATCGTCATCCTGTTTATTTAACATATGCAGAGCACATCATGCAAAAAGCCAGTCTGGATGAAGCACAAGCTGCAATCAAGATTGCCAGGAGAAATATCAATAACCTCAGATATGCAGGTAATACCATCCCTAAGGCAGAAAGTGAAGAAGAACTAAAGAGCTTCTTGGTGAAAGTGAAAGAGGAAAGTGAAAAAGTTGACTTAAAACTCAACATTCAGAAAACTGAGATCATGGCATCTGGTTTCATCACTTCATGGCAAATAGATGGGGAAACAATAGAAACAGTGACAGACTTTTTTGCGGGGCTCCAAAATCACTGCAGATGGTGACTGCAACCATGAAATTAAAAGCCATTTGCTCCTTGGAAGAAAAGCTATGACCAATCTAGACAGCATATTAAAAAGCAGAGACATTACTTTGCCAACAAAGTTCCACCTCATCAAAGCTATAGTTTTACCTGTAGTCATGTATCGATGTGAGAGTTGGACTATAAAGAAAGCTGAGCACTGAAGAATTGATGGTTTTGAACTGTGGTGTTGGAGAAGACTCTTTGAGAGTCCCTTCCTTGGACTGCAAGGAGATCCAACCAGTCCATCTTAAAGGAAATTAGTCCTGACTATTCACTGGAAGGACTGATGCTGAAGCTGAAACTTCAAAACTTTGGCTATTTGATGTGAACAACTGATTCACTTCAAAGACCCTGATGCTAGGAAAAATTGAAGGTGGGAGAAGGGGATGAGAGAGGATGAGATGGTTGGACAGAGTCACTGACTCTATGGACATGAGTTTGAGTAAGTTCCAGGAGCTGGTGATGGGCAGGGAGGCCTGGACTGCTACAGTCCATGGGGTCTTAAATTGTTGAACACGAGTGAGTGACTGAACTGAACTGAACTGAAAGAATCCCCCTGCAATGCAGGAAATGTAGGTTCGATCCCTGGGTTTGGAAGATCCCATGGAGAAGTAAAAGTACTCTGCCCTGGAGAATTCCGTGGAGTGTATAGTCTATGGGGTCACAAAGAGTTGGACATGACTGAGCGACTTATTTATTATTTATCTACTTCTTGACTATGTGGAAAGCATATAAATGCTACTATTAAATATTAAGGCTAATGCTTAAGCTCCATTTCATCAGATTCCCATATATATGTTCACTCCAATATACTGACAGGAAAGAAAAGCATCACTGGGGATAAACTAGTGAAATGTATTACATCATTATTAACTGTTCATTTAATAAAATGTTAATGTTTACCTTAGGAGAGGTTACACTTGATCATTTAATAATATTAATAATGTGCTGGTTCCAAGGGGAGTCGTATACTTATTCACCAAATAAACACATTCATTTAGTCATACATTTGATGCATCTTCATTGATGCATTGAGGATGGTACATCCTCTTGGAGATCTACCATTTGCCAAGCTGTGAATCCCAGGGACAGGGGAGCCTGGTGGGCTGCCATCTCTGGGGTCGGACAGAGTCGGACACGACTGAAGCGACTTAGCAGCAGCAGCAACAGCAGCATCGTACTTGCTAGGACTTGCTAGGTATAATACAGAGCATGATAAAAAAAAAAAATGAGGTTTATATTCAGAGGAGACAAAATAAATATATACTATAAAAACACTTTTGATACACACTTTCATGTGCTTGCAGCCTACCACTTTTCAGGACAGCTCTATGGTAAAATTCTGTTTACTTAGCTAGTTCCTAACATCAACCATGGGCAATCTTTCTTTTCTTTTTTTTTCCTGGACTGTATCTTTATTTTTCAGGGAAGCTTTTATACTTTAAGTTGTACATAGAGATAAATGTAAGAAGCAGTGTCACGCAGGGCCAGCTGCTCTGACCCTTATCTAAAAACAGAGTGTTCTTTGCATATCTTTGTTCTTACAAGGGTCTTACATTTGTTTACAGTATCTTCTGGTCTGGAGACCAATTAACATTATATGGCCCCATCTTTCTTTCTTTTTTTTTTTTTTACTTTACAATACTGTATTGGTTTTGCCATACATCAACATGAATCTGCCACGGGTGTACATAAGTTCCCACTCCTGAACCACCCCCCACCCCCACCTCCCTC
>SJYQ01095307.1:110808-122953 GCA_006410935.1 Redunca redunca | reverse complement strand
GATGTTGAATTTTGTCAAAGGCCTTCTCTGCATCTATTGAGATAATCATATGGCTTTTATTTTTCAGTTTGGTAATATGGTGAATTACATTGATTGATTTGCAGATATTGAAGAATCCTTGCATCCCTGGCATAAAGCCCACTTGGTCATGGTGTATGATCTTTTTAATGTGTTATTGGATTCTGATTGCTAGAATTTTGTTAAGGATTTTTGCATCTATGTTCATCAGTGATATTGACCTGTAGTTTTCTTTTTTTGTGGCATCTTTGTCAGGTTTTGGTATTAGGGTGATGGTGGCTTCATAGAATGAATTTGGAAGTTTACCTTTCTCTGCAATTTTATGGAAGAGTTTGAGTAGGATAGGTGTTAGCTCTTCTCTAAATTTTTAGTAGAATTCAGCTGTGAATCCGTCTGGACCTGGGCTTTTGTTTGCTGGAAGATTTCTGATTACAGTTTCAATTTCTGTGCTTGTGATGGGTCTGTTAAGATTTTCTATTTCTTCCTGGTTCAGTTTTGGAAAGTTGTACTTTTCTAAGAATTAACCATGGACAATCTTGTTTGAGTGACCAAGGACTATCTATACAACCATAAATACTTGGACAGTCACGCACATGCACACGTCAGAAGTACATGAGATTTTAAGCTCCCATTACCAGCTCTTGTTCTTTTTTTCTATTCCTTTGATTAATTTATAAAATTCTCTGATGATATGAGTCATTTTTTATTGAAATATAATTTGTTTACAATGTTTTCAATTTCTGCTGTACCACAAAGTGGATTAGCTATAAGTATACATATATATCCCCTCCCTTTTGAGTCTCCCTCCCACCTCCATCCCCATCTCACCCCACAAGGTCATCATAGTGCACCAAGCTGAGCTTCCTGTGCTATATAGCAGCTTCCCACTAGCTATCTATATACATATGTATATATGCCAATGTTACTCTCTCAGTTAATTCACCCTCCCCTTCCCCCTCTATATCTGCATGGCCATAATCCAGCAGCAACTCTGAATCAGTGGCATACAGGTAGGTGTCCATTGAAAGAGATCCAGCACACAGAATAATGGAAATGTTTATTTAATGCTTATCAGAGACAATAGTCTGGGGCAACACACTGCAATGGTTGGAGCTCCACCTTTTGGGATACCGTGACCAAAAACGTAGTATAGAATTCTGTTTGTCAATGTCTAGAATAAGCAGCTTCGATATCCAAAGCGTGAGCAGAAGGTAGACCCTCTCATCACCATTCAGTTACCCGCTTGTGCCAGATGTGCTTCACGTCCTCTGCCAGTTGTTCTGGTGCTTGAGGGTTGTGTGAGAGCATGTCTACCAGGGCAGCGTTGGCAGCAGAGCAGACGTTTCCCCAAACTTAAAGTCAGCATCACTGTGTTGTGACTTTCAGCTCCTCTGTCATCTGTAGGGACAATCTCAGGTCCAATAGAAGTAAGGAAGAGTATGCCTAACCTCAGTGGGTTGATGGGGGGTGGTCTTGGTATGTCCATGCCCCTTGATAAATGGCCCAATAAATAGAAAACAAATAAGGACTCAAATCCATCAAGAACAAGAAGAACAACAACAATTCTATTTTAAATGTGAGCGGTCACATTTGTCTCTTGAACAAATATTGAAGTGCACAACTTTAGAAAGTCAGTGTGATTAGACCTGGTTGTCTATGACACCAACAATTACAGGAATGAATTGATTTCATGTGTGAAAATGAAAATTAAATTCATGTGTCCAATTGGTTGGTTCATGGAATATCTAAGAATCTGGTTAAACATTATCTCTGGGTGTGTCTATGAAAGTGTTTCTTAGTACTTTTATTTGTAGACTGAATAAAGCAGATGGCTTTCCCCTATGTGTGTGGGCCTGTTGCAACCTATTGATCCTTAGATAGAATGAAAAGGCAGAGGAAGGTCCTTTGACTGATCACCTGGGATGTTAACCTTCCCCTGCCCTCAGTACTGTTTCTCAGGGTCAGACAGGTTGAAATCTACACCATTGACTCTCCTGCCTTCAGGTCTTCCAACTACACCATCTGCTTTACTGGGTCTCCAGCTTGCAGACAGAAATTGGGAGAAACACAGCTTGCAGGATTGCCTCACATACTTGTCTCAAGAGTCAATCGCTAGTAAAAGACAATGTCAGATTTGAAATCCAACGCTATGTTACACTAAATTTTGCTTTTTCTTCATACCATCACTTCCTGCTAGCTTTATAATCAAAAGCAAAAAGAAATAAACATAATATTTTGAGTTAACAAACAGTTTCTGTTTTTATTCAGGGTTCAAGTTGAAAAAATTACTGGTCCATGTCACAGCAGCTTCCTTCTTTCTCTTTTTCCTTTTTTAAAGAAACACGTAGCTTGAATGTTTATTTTTGTACTGATATTAGTTTGAATGTGCCAACTTTGGCACCAAATGTGTATGTCATTTTTTATTTTTGTTTTATAAACACGTAAGTAATAACGTTAATAATAGTAAATCTTTAAGCAGCTTCCTTTTTGATGTAAGAGTTGAAGAGTATGCTATTAATACAAACACTCTGAAAAAATAAAACGTACTTTTCATGTTTATCCTATCTGCTGTCATTCTTTTGTGGTGCTTTTGGGGCCTTTTCTGATAACACATGTGAAAGGAAACAAATATGGCAAATTTCAACAAAATGTTGAATACCAGAGAGAAGTTGGGACAAGTACTGAGGTAGCATTTTATTATTTACCTTTGTACACATCTTCATTTGTAAATTGCTTTTTCAATTCAAAATGCTAAACTTTGTTACATTACACTGGCAAGTTCTTTCTTTACAAATAGACATAGTTTAATAGATCATGGTTTAATTTTATGATATTATTGCTTTTCCCTTTTGGATACTGCAGTATTTGTAGCAAAATATACTATGCTTTTGAGCATTTGATATTCATAAACCATGCAAGGGTTTAGGAAGTTCAAGAGAAGGAATAATTAGAAAACTGTGTATGGCATTTACTGTTTGACCCTTAATGCAAACACAAAGATGTAGAAAATAGATGCTATATGCTTGTGATTTAAATCTTATTGTACATACTTCCTATTATGCTAGATTATCACTTATCAGCATGAATGGTTAGATATAAAATATTCTAACAGGAGAAATAATTATTTGGTTAAGGAATTAAACTGTTTTCATGAAAGATAACACATGTCAGCCCAGCATGCAGATTCTTGGATCCGAATACAATCAGAATTATTCTTGAAAAGTTATTTCAGTCTTATAAAGAATTAAAATCCCAGAAATATTTTCCTCCCTTATCAACAATAGGTATGAAATACTTTTACATGAATACTGACAAGCACAGTGCTTATCTTTATAAAATAGCAAAAACAACTCTCGAGGATGCTTTCCCCAAACATTCTTTTTGTTCTTTTTGTTTTTTACCCAAATAGTCATGTCCTCTTTTTGACAAAATAATTATTCCATTATGTTCTTCCAGTGAGTACTTAAAAGATAATGCAGTCCAAGAACATTAAGGTACAACCAAGAATGTTTTCCTTCAGCTTTACTTAAAATTATCTCAAAGAGATAACATTTTTCTGTTATTAAAAATGTTAGTGGCCTTGTAAGTTGTTGAAGTTGATTCACAACTTGGATGAATTAGTTCAAAGTATTAGAAATTAAATTTCTTATTCACATATTTTATTTTATCCACATAAGGGATTAGAATTATTTTAATCTATTTCATCTCACCAGCTCTTTCACATCCTAAAGTGGTGCACAGATGGTCTAGAATTTGTGACTTTATTCCAAAGAAAATTTTGAGCCAGCCTTTATTTGAAAAGTAATGACAAATTTACACACTTATATTCACACATACAAAGACATGTCAGTTTAAATGTCCATTTGTTTACCTCTATCCCTGTGGCTCAGATGGTAAAGGTCTGCCTACAATGCAGCAGACCCGGGTTCGATCCCTGGGTCAGGAATGTCCTCTGGAGAAGGAAATGGCAATCCACTCCAGTATTCTTGCCTGGAAAATCCCATGGATGGAGGAGCGTGGTAGGCTACAGTCCATGGGGTCGCAAAGAGTTGGACATGGCTGAGCGACTTCACTTATTCCATCCCAAGAGCCCTTAAGTAAGGAACAGAGAAATATTTACTGAGTAAATTGAGTTCATTTTACTAATCGACTCAATCTCTTTCAGATGGCCTTGTCTATCAGATTTCCCTTTCCCACCTGTCATTTGCCAAGGGACCAGTTAGTATCACTGGCCTTGGGCATCCTCCTACCTTCTGGTCTTGCTGCCCCAGCTCTCAGGTCACTCAAATCCAACCATGACATCCCTGGTAAACTCAGCAGTCAGCACCTTTAGTAACTTCTAGGTTCCTCTCACAGTCCTGGGGGAATGCAGCTCCTGGGCATCTTCCTTTTTACATAGAACCCAAGGAAAATCCTTAGAAGCCCAAGTCAGATTCTCCTTCTGTCTAGTTATTCCAGGTTCCTTGCCAATTTGATCACCTATAGCAGTTGTAGGTAAACAGAAAATGTATATATGTGAGTGAATGATAGGATCTAGGGAATAGGGAACCCTCAGCCTCTCACCACCTCCCTTTTTTGCTTTTCTTTCATCTTAACTCAACTGCACCATCCAGGACTGCAGCTTGAAGAGCTGTGACTTCATGTCTGCTTTTTCTGGCCACTGTGGGATCTCCCTGTCACTAGGTTCTCTTTCAGTCCGGCATGATCTGGCTTTCATATCTTCAAAGAGGCATTTTCTCTACCTCTTTCACTGGTGTGTAATGTGGAATGGGCACCCAGGTAACTGGCTCACAGTGAATAGAAATAAACGCACAGCTTAGCATTTTCAAAAAGTTGCCTTCCAAACACAATTTTGGATGAAATTGTGTTTATATCCTGGAGCAAGATTGAAATTCTTTCTTCCTATGACCAACCATGATTTGAGATATCAAAACAATAGTTCAGGATCCAATTTCATGATTCAGATCTTATTTTCCAAAATTCTAGGACAAGAACATTCTTAGTAACAACTATTTTGGTATCCTAAACTATGTTTGATGATAGGAGTGAATTTCAGCCTATCTAGAAGGCATTTGCTTTCTGTGAGGGAGAGTATAACCTTTTTTTTTTCCTCTTCTTTTTTTGGTCTTTGAATCAATAACGGTAAGGCAAGGCTGAGTTTAGCCGTTTTTTCCACCCAGTCATAGTCCATTCAAACGTAGATGCAGAACATTGATGAATCCTGTTACCTGGATACCGAGGAATGGCTGATCTAATTGAGTCACACAGACATCTGGTTAAAGTAGGAAAAAACCAAGGACAGAATTAGAAAAAGCTTTCTTTAGATGATTAGTATTTTATAGCATATCTAAATCAGCAAGGATTAATTGACTCAGCCCTTTGAAGTTACACTTTTAATGCATCCTTTATTTATACAACTCTGCCATTTTCCCTTATTTCTATTGTAACTGTTTCTTGTCTTAATGCATTAAGATAAAAGGCATGATTTCCTCAGTGAGCACATATAGGTTAACATCCATTTCAAGTAAATAACGTCCAAAAATATGTAATGCAAATAAGCAAACTTCTTAAATGTTTAGTTTTAGAAAATTAAAACTCATCAGTCTACACAAAGAACATTTAATCACTTCATATTATTGGAAAGGGATATTTTCCTCTCCTAATGAAATCTTGTAATTTAGAAATTATCTGCTGTGAAAGTGACANTTGTTAATGAAGGTTTATTTTTTCCAAGATTAAAACACATCCAAGGTTGTAAAATCAATATAACAAGCAAGCTGCTATTATGTTTCTTTAAATTTATGGGAAAACAGCCAGCAGAACGGAATAAAAAAATGTTATTTATTTACAGAGTCACAGAGGTAAGAACTGATTCTATTTGCCTCTGACTATGCCAGATACTTAGATAACAAGAATATTAAACTTTTTGTTGTTGCTGTTTTTTGACAATCAAAACTAGCCTTTAAAAATTTATATTGAGTTTTCAATTTGGAGATTTTGAGATTTATTTACAATTTTTTAGTTGGACTATAGTTGTTTTACAATCTTGTGTTAGTTTCTATTGCACAACAAAGCAAATCAGCTATACATATACATATACTCCCTCTTTTGTTGGGTTTCCTTCCCATTTAGGTTAACACATAGCTCAGACTAGAGTTCTCTGGGCTAAACAGTCAGTTTTCAATGGGTAAAGATGTGGAGCATATAATGGAATATTACTCAGCCATAAAAAGGAAAAGTTGTGCCAATTGCAGACATATGGATGGACCTAGAGACTGTCATTCAGGATGGAATGTCAGAAAAAGAAAACAAATATTACATATTAACACATATATGTGAAACTTATACTGATTTTGAGAGTTGAAAAAATATTTAAAATTTTAAATGCAAAATGATTGGAAAAAAAAGACATCAGGAAAAAAGAAAAAAAAAGAAATATAGAAAACCATAAGAAAGAAAGCAATGTCCTCTTTCATCATCACCACACACTGTTTGACATTTAAAATTTTGTTATATTCCCTATAGCCATTTTTCTAATGCATGCATTTTCTTTCCTTCACTCTTCACTTTCTCTTTTCCTTTCTTACTGCCATCACTCCTTCCAATGTTTGCTTTCAAACATAAGATCATATTCAAAATGTTATGCTCTTTTGTCTCCATTTATATTAAATAAGTGGAGAAGGCAATGGCACCCCACTCTAGTACTCTTGCCTGGAAAATCCCATGAATGGAGGAGCCTGGTAGGCTGCAGTCCATGGGGTCGCTAAGAGTCGGACACGACCGAGTGACTTCACTTTGACTTTTCAGTTTCATGCATTGTAGAAGGAAATGGCAACCCACTTCAGTGTTCTTGCTTGGAGGATTGCAGGGACGGGGGAGTCTGGTTGGCTGCTGTCTATGGGGTCACACAGAGTCAGACACAACTGAAGCGACTTAGCAGCAGCAGCATATTAAATAAAAATCATTTATTTCCTTCATCATGTAACAAATATGTATTAGATGGACCCTATGGAAATGACTGCTGTAAACTATTTATCAGTTCATTTCAGTCGCTCAGTTGTGTCCGACTCTGTGCAACCAGAGACTGCAGCATGCCAGGCTTCCCTGTCCATCATCAACTCCCAGAGCTTTATCAAACTCATGTCCATCGAGTCAGTAATGCCATCCAACAATCTCATCCTTTGTCATCCCCTTTTTCTCCTGCCTTCAATCTTTCCCAGCATCAGAGTCTTTTACAATGAGTCAGTTCTTCACATCAGGTGACCAAAGCATTGGAATTTCAGCTTCAGCGTGAGTCCTTCCAATGAATATTCAGGACTGATTTCCTTTCGGGTGAACTGGTTGGATCTCCTTGCAGTTCAAGGGACTCTCAAGAGTCTTCTCCAACACCACAGTTCAATTTTTCAGTGCTATTTGCTAGGTGTATGATTTTCAAACTTTGTGAATCTAATTTTGAGTTTTTAAAATTTGGAGGGTAAGAATATGGGCTAACACAAGATGATTGTGAGAAAATACTTAAAAACACACTTTGTGTTTATTAGTTACTCAGTTGTGTCTGACTCTGTGATTCATGGACTGTAGCCTGGCAGGCTCCTCTGTCCATGGGATTACCCAGGCAAGTATGCTGAAGTGGGTTGCCATTCCCTTCTCCAGATCTTCTTGACCCAGGGGTCGAACACAGGTCTCCCTCATTGCAGGCTGATTCCTTACCAGCTGAGCCACCAGGGAAATGCCCCAGTCCAAAACAAAACAAAACAAAACAAAAAAACACACTTTAAAAACCTTAAAAAATGAATATATATGCAATAAGGTATAAATCCATAGATTAGATTAAGCAAATTTAGTCTCCATTTTATCCTTTAATTATTGATTGACTGGATTATATGAAGACAAAAAATGTCAAATGTTTGTGAGTAATAACACTGCTTTGACTAACTCACAGGATTATTGTGAGAAAATAGCTAAAAGTACACTTTGTGCATATGTTAGTTGCTCAGTCCTGTCTGACTGAGTCAGTATTTTCACCCCAGTCATACTCTCAGTGAGCGACATTGCACCATAAACAGTATTCAGAACACCAGCAACCCAGAGTGTCATTCACCCTCAAGAAGTCCACTGTCTGAATAGCGATGTTCTAAAAATTTTCTCTGAAACTTGGATTTTGATTCAGCTATAGTATTTCTCTAGTAAAGTGAAAGAATAAAATTAGGATTTGATTCTCATTTCCTTTAAGGAAAAGGACAAATAATGTGGTCTCTGGGTTTGCTCTAGAGTTGTAAAGAGAGATGTACAGAATTATGGTGAGTGATGCCAATAAGAGCATCATGAATATTTAAATCTATCACATGCAACTCCTTGGTGATGAGCAAAGGCACAACTTTAGCATGTTGTTTAGTATTAATAATATGCTCTGGAAAAAATTCCATAGATTGGGGATAGCCAAAAACAGCCCACAGGCTCAGTCCCACTTGCTCTGCTTTTTATTTTATGAATAATATTTCATGAAATATGAATAAAATTTCATAAAATTGGAAAATAACCATGTTCATCTGTTTATGTAATACCTATGGCTCCTTTCACACTATGGTATCAAAGCTGTATATTTGCAGGAGAAAATGTGGAAAATTCTAAAATACTATCTGGCCCTTTACAGAAAACTTAGACCATTACTTATCCCAGGAAAAATTGTGAAAGACTTTGAAATGTACAAAAGGTCACTGAGTGTCTTTTTGGTAGGCTGTTGATTTCTTTTAAGATCCTTCTGGGTTATCTTAAAAAGAAAATAATATCTTTTTTTTTCTTCATTTTGACTTATCTTTTTATGGGTAAAGTTAAAAATATTTTACAGGATTTTGAGTCTTCTTTTCTTTCTGCGATTTCTCCCTTAATATCTTCTGTTCAACTTTCTATTGCTTTTTGGATATTTTTCTTCAGTTTGTAGATTTCCTTTATTTATTAGAGAAATTAATTATTTGTTATGTAAAATACAAATATTTCTCCCATTAGCAAACAGTAAATTTTTGACAAAGATTAGGAAGTTTGTATTTCTATATGATATAAGGAAGAAAGTTTTACTTTTCTTTACAAGCTAATTGTTTTCCCAATATGAATTTAATTTGAATATGTAGGTTTTTAAAATTTATATATATTGTTGTATGCTATGGATCATAATATACATTTTTATATATTCCATTTGACTGTATGGTGTCACAAGTTGACTGGACTGCTATAGGTATACCTATTAACTATGTCGTTGTTTCTTCCACCTAATATATAGTCTCCACAGTGTTATCCTTATCCAGTTTTTTGGGTACCTCTGTTTCCTCAAATCCAATGCTGTTGCAAGTAACAGTGGCTTCCTTTTGGATCTGTGCACTTCTGTGTAACTAGTGCTGAAGAAGCATGAATTTAGGAAAGATTGCATTACTCTTAGCTGTTACATTTAAATTTGTTGTCCAATGATAACCCATTTCTGTTTTACTGATTCTTTCTAGACTAAATACAATTAATGGCTGCATTTCTCTTTCTCCAATATACATCCCAAGCTGGTGATATTCACTGGCAAAATAGAGCTCTTGATTTCTTCTATGAAGTAAAGAATATCTTAGAAATCAGATTCGAAAGTGAAGTGAAATTGTTAGTTGCTCAGTCATGTCCAACTCTTTGCGACCTCAGGGTCTATAACCTGCCAGGCTCCTCTGTCCATGGAATTATCCAGGCAAGAATACTGAAGTGGGTAGTCATTGACTTCTCCAGGGGTTCTTCCCAAGCCAGTGATCAAACCCAGGTCTTCTCCAGTAGAGGAAGATTGTTTACCGTCTGAGCCACCAGGGGAGTCCAGAGATTTAAGACTGACTTTTAAGACACAATATCAAACTAAAATCTATTTTTCGGTCACCTCCAATCATTAAACATTTTTTGAAATATTTTTCATAAAAACATGGCTTTCTCAATTAAATTATTATCACCAAACTTTAAAGTAATTAATCCATTAATTTAATTATTAATTAGCTTATTTTAAAATTTCTGTACTCAGTATGCATTTTACAATTAATTTTTATGAGTTTATTCACCCAGAGATTTTTTTTCTGCCCTGTGCTGAAAAATAGGTTCACAGCAAATTTTAAAATAGCCTGGATGTTAAGTGTGATAAAATACTGTAGATATAGCCTGCATAGAAATGTATGTGGCTTAGTTAACCAGCAATTCTGAGACAAGTATATTATAGTATATTCTTTGTTTTAGTTTTTGAGAGATAAAGCAAGATATTTTGAGGCAGCACCTATCAAGTTACAGCATTGCACATTAACTTCCTCCCTCTACACTGTTTCCCTATTTCAGTGGAAGTGTACTTTGACTGAAAGAAATGTGCCTCAGATTCAGTGTTTTGTGGATTTATGCAAAAACTTACAGAAAACAAAACAAAACAATAACCAGAGTGGTCTATCCTAAGAAGTAATACTTGCAACACTAGTGTCAAATCGAATGCTGATAGAATTCCAAAAACAAGAAAAAAGGATTAAATATTTTCCGTTCAATTCAGTTCAGTCCAGACACTCAGTTTTGTCCCACTTTTTGATCCCATGGACTGCAGGATGCCAGTCTTCCTTGTCCATCACCAGCTCCTGGAGCTTGCTCAAACTCATATCCATTGAATTGGTATTGCCATCCAACCATTTCATCTTCTTTCATCCCTTTCTCTTCCTGCTTTCAATCTTTCCCAGCATCAGGATCTTTCCCAGTGAGTCAGTTCTTCTCATCAGGTGGTCAAAGTATTGGAGCTTCAGCTTCAGCATCAGTCCTTCCAATGAATATTCAGGACTGATTTCCTTTAGGATGGACTGGTTTGATCTACTTGAAGCCCAGGAGACTCTCAAGTGTCTTCTCTAACACCACAGTTCAAAAGCATCGATCCTTCAGCTTTCAGCTTTATTTATGGGCCAACTCTCACATCCATACATGACTATTGGAAAAACCATAGCTTTGACTAGACAGAACTTTGTTGGCAAAGTAATGTTTCTGCTTTTTAATATGCTCTCTAGGTTGGTCATGGCTTTTTTCCAAGGAGCAAGTGTCTTTTAATTTCATGGCTATAGTCACTATCGTCAGTGATTTTGAGTCCAAGAAAATAAAGTCTGTCACTGGTTCCATTGTTTCCCCATCTCTTTTCCATGAAGTGATGGAACCAGATGCCATGATCTTCATTTTCTGAATGTTGAGTTTTAAGCCAGCTTTTTCACTCTCCTCTTTTGCTTTCATCAAGAGGATCTTTAATTCCTCTTCAATTTCTGCCGTAAGGGTGGTGTTGTCTGTATATCTGAGGTTATTGATATTTCTCCCGGCAATCTTGTTTCCAGACTGTGCTTCATCCAGCCCAGCATTTCACGTGGTGTACTCTGCATATAAGTTAAATAAGCAGGGTGGCAATACAGCCTTGACATACTCATTTTCCAATTGGGAACAGGTCCACTGTTCCATGTCCAGTTCTGTTTTAGGAAACTTGATTATGTTCTTCTTTGGAGATTTATAAACCAACTTACTACTGGTACAGACCTTCCAAAATCCAACCATACTGACGTGAGGTTGATTAGAAGTCCCCTGTCACTCCACTGTCACGTGTTCCTATTCATATCTTAGAATTCATCTTCCTTAAAAACTGTGGGTCTCAACCTCCTGGGTAGAGACCATGATAGTTCTTTAGAGAATTGATTTTGGAGAATTAAACACTGGGTCTTCTTTGAAAGTATTAATAGTACATTCATCTTGATCCCTCTGAAACTCTGTCTAGTGGGGAGCTGATGCTGAACCAGGCACAGCAGTGTGATCTACAATGATGAAAGCATAGAACAGAGGTTGTAATGTTATTGATGACAAGTATGGTTTAAAACCTCCATAGTCTTTATTCAGGAAGATGTTAACCAACACCAAGCTTCTACATTATTTCCTCCTTCATTTAGATTAATAATCTGAAATTCCAACACCCTCAAAACTTTGAAAATCAAAACTTTTGATAACTCTGTCTTACTGAATAGTTTTGATGATTAAGGTTCATATACTTTATCCCATTTGGTATGAATATCCATACATTTCTAAGTAGAAATGCTAATACGATTTATTATAGGTGTTG
>SJYQ01095307.1:86615-110768 GCA_006410935.1 Redunca redunca | reverse complement strand
TATATATATATATATATATATATATATATATATATACACAATTTTACTTATATTTTGAAATGCACCTGGTATTGGGTAAGAAAATGAGCACCTCCATTAAACATATGTCTTTGCATAATACTACGAGCAGTCAGTTAAATGTATTTCTTAAAATTCAGAGTGCAACATACATCTATTTGCATGGATTTGTTTCTTATAAACTTATTTTGTTTGTTTGTTTAAAATAGGAGGCAACTCTGACGTATTATTTTTTTAGGGCTGCCCCCCAAAATCCCACAGACTGGATGACTTAAATTTATTTATTTTCTCATAGTTTTGGATACTAAACATGTAAGATCAAGGTGTCTACAGGGTTGCTTCTTCTGAGGAATCTCTCCTTGATATGTAGATGGTTGTCTTATCTCTGTATTATCACATCATTACCTTTGTGTACCTGTGTTCCAATTTCTTATTCTTATAAGGACATCTGAAAATTGTATGATTATCCACTCTAAATGAACCTAACCAACACTTTTAAAGCTCTATCTGAAGTACTGGGGTTTAGGAATTTCAACATATGAAATTTGTGATGGTTTAGTTGCTAAGACGTGTCTGACTCTTGCAACCCCATCGACTGTAGCCTGTCAGTCTTCTCTGTCCAAATGAAATTTTGCCTGTGTGCTCAGTTGCTTCAGTTGTGCCCAGCTCTTTCTGACTCTGTGGATTGTAGCCTGACGGGCTCCTTTGTCCATGGGGTTCTCCAGGCAAGAATACTGGAGTGGATTACCACGCCTTTCTCCAGGGGATCTTCCCAACCCAAGGACTGAACCTGCATCTCTTATGTCTCCTGTATTGGCAGGCAGGTTCTTTACCACTAGTGCCAAGTGGGAAGCCCATATGAAATTTGGCAACACAGAATTCAGCCTTTCAGTTCAGTTCAGTTCAGTTCAGTTCATTCGCTCAGTCATGTCCAACTCTTTGCAACCCCATGAATCGCAGCACGCCAGGCCTCCCTGTCCATCACCAACTCCCGGAGTTCACTCAGATTCATGTTCATCGAGTCAGTGATGCCACCCAGCCATCTCATCCTCTGCCGTCCCCTTCTCCTCCTGCCCCCAATCCTTCCCAGCATCAGAGTCTTTTCCAATGAGTCAACTCTTCTCATGAGGTGGCCAAAGTACTAGAGTTTCAGCTTTAGCATCATTCTTTCCAAAGAAATCCCAGGNATCTGCAGTGATTTTGGAGCCCCAAAAATAAAGTCTGACACTGTTTCCACTGTTTCCCCATCTATTTCCCATGAACTGATGGGACCAGATGCCATGATCTTCATTTTCTGAATGTTGAGCTTTAAGCCAACTTTTTCACTCTCCTCTTTCACTTTCATCAAGAGGCTTTTTAGTTCCTCTTCAACTTTCTGCCAAAAGGGTGGTGTCATCTGCATATCTGAGGTTATTGATATTTCTCCCGGCAATCTTGATTCCAGCTTGTGTTTCTTCCAGTCCAGTGTTTCTCATGATGTACTCTGCATATAAGTTAAATAATATGAAGATCCTTGTTACATAATTGGAAACAAAGAACAATTGCACAGTGTTGGAAAAGGAGATAAAATAAACTCCTAAGAAGAGAACCTCTACAAAATCTATTTCCTATGAATACCAATGTTCTTTCACACTAGGCTGCTGTTTAGTCACTAACTCATATCCAGCTGTTTTTGTGACCTGGTGGACTGTAGCTTGCCATGTTCCTCCGTCCATGAGATTTTCCAGGCGAGAATACTTGAGTGAATTGCCGTTTTCTTCTCCGGGAATCTTTCTGACCTAGGGATTGAATCTGTGTCTCCTGCATTGGAAGGCAGATTCTTTTACCGTTGAGCCACCTGTTAAGCCCTTTTGCATTATGGTGGTGGCTTAGTTGCCAAGTCATGTCTGACTCTTGTGACCCCATGGACTGTAGCTGCCAGGCTCCTCTGTCCATTATATGTTCATTTGCATTATACTAATCACCATTAATTTTAACTTTTTTTTTTTTTCAGATCAGTTGAAACCTAACCCTAACCCTAATTTTTTATTCATTCTGAACAAAGTAGGAAATAATCGAACTCCAAATGGTGAAGGAACAATGGCAACATCCACAAACTGAGATATGCTTTTAGTAAGATGGAAATAAAGTGAAAATGGAGACAGTTTAGAGTTTGAATTGGGTATCTTCACCAGCCATTCTAAAGATGAAATTCCTCTTGTCTTTGTCAATTTGGTTGATAGAATGAATAACATCTTACTACCTAAAATTTGAAATATGTCTGCTATCACTCTGAGTCTGGGAGTATAGTTTGTTTATTGAAATTATTTTACATTTTTGAGTCAATCCATTTAGAATGCTTATTTGTGTCATTTCTAGGAATCCCAAAGTGTATGTTTTGTCTTGGAATATGATAAAATTTTCAATGGGCATATGACACCTATCTACTCTTTTGGAAGTTGCAGCTTGTCAAACCTGCGTTTCACAGTATGAATAACCCAAGGTTCTAGTGTGAACTTTTACAGGATTCTTAGGCTTTTGCAATTCATTTTCTCAGTAAGTACCCAGTGACATGATACACAGTAGGCAAGGGGCACTGGTTGTTTAAAAAATTACTGTTGAATTCCGAGAAAAATTTTAACTTGCTTATTGTCAATGTTTTATTGGATTCTTGTGATATTCTAAAGCATCATTGTAATTCAGTTGTTTTAGTACAGGATAGCATTTATTTTTTGATGGCATGTTACCAAAAGACTATAAGTTAGGGTAAGGAGAAAACAGAGACAATACCATCAGGCTTGGGTAAAGGAAAATTAGCAAGGCATTATATATTTTTAACTACGTATTTCAAAATAAATGGGTACTGCATTAGAACTACAGGTAGCATCCCATTTTAGTATTTATGTCACAGAATAAGAATGACAACTGTGTGCTGCTCCCATGCCATTGAGATTGAATCACAATATATATCACTGTGTCCACAGGAGATATGATTAAACAAAATCTGGCAGATAGAGGAATATTTTAAGTGTCCTGCTATGGATTTCATGTAAAAATAGCTTTCTATGTTATCTTGTTGATTTGGTTTTTGACTTGGGACCAGTATTGCTTTATCCTAAATTTTGTGGCTTATGTACAGTGATATTTGCTTTGAAAACTTATAAAGCAAGTTTTTCTTTAATATGCATTTTGATGAGAGCATAGACTGGATTGAATTTCCTTCCTGCACATGCAAAGCAGTATATCATTACATATTCCAAATTATGATTTCTGCAGAATTTCCGGGAGCCTCTCAGTTACTCTGAACATAAATTCAATAAAATACATATTTTTTATGTGCAAGTCCATAGGTTAAAAAACAAACAATAAAATTCCAGTGGAAAAAGCAAGTAGGAGTAAAAGAAATAAATATGAAATACAGTTCATTGGGGGANGGGGATGGCTGTAAAAAAGAAACTGCTGGAGAAATGAAAATCAAAAGCAGTATCAAATTCATATAAAAGAAGGAATTGTTAATATCTCCTTTACTCTTCAGTGTCTGTGGGAAATGATAGCATAACTAGTGAAGATATCAACGCAGTTTCCTAAGGTAAACTGAGTTAAATATAATATTTTAGATCATGATCACATGTACTTTTTTTAAAAACCACTGGCATTTATGAAATTAGTTTTAACATGTTCCTCAAACTCTGCAAGCAGTATTAATTCAATGTGTCTTTTTCCCAGCTTTGTTGAGATATATTTGATGCATAGTATTGTCTGAGTTTAAGGTGTATATGTTGATTTGATACACATGTATTGTGAAATGATTTCCCAATGATTAGTAACACATGTGGGTTTCCCTGGTAGTTCAGCTGATAAAGAATCTGCCTGCAAGGCAGGAGACCTAGGTTCAGTCCCTGGATTGGGAAGATCCCCTGGAGAAGGGAATGACAACTCACTCCAGTATTCTTGCCTGGAGAATCCCATGGACAGAGGAGCCTGTCAGGCTACAGTCCATGGGGTCCCAAAGAGCCGGACAAGACTGAGCAACTAAGTACAGCACAATGACACGTGCATCATGTCACATTTTCTTTCATTTCTTTCTTTTTGTGGTGAGCAGATTTGATATCTACTTTCTTAGCAACTTTCAATATATAACACAGCATTGTTAACTATAATTCTGCTATACATTAGACCCCTGGAACTTACTCATCTTGCAACTGGAAATTTGCATTCTTTGACTACTGTATCCCCTTTCCCCCAACACTGAGATGTGAATTCAGTAAGTAAGCAGATTTTATAAATTTAAAATTTTCAAGAACTGTGTCACCTATACCAGAGCATTCATAATTATTCTAAAGTGTGTGCTACTTATGAAAGTGAAAAGTGAAAGTATTAGTCCTGTCTGACTCTTTGAGGCCTCAGGGATTGTAGCCCACCACCAGGCTCCTCTGTCCATAGGATTCTCTAGGCAAGAACACTGGGGTGGGTTGCCATTCCCTTCTCCAGGGGATCTACCTGACCCAGGGATCAAACTTGGGTCTCCTGCTTTTCAGATGGATTCTTTACCATCTGAACCATCAGAGAAGTGCTCCCTATGGCTAGTTGTAAGTGAAAACCATTTGGAAAACCAATTTTACTCTTTGTTCCTTGAGTTTGGCTTATTATTTTTTTTAACTATTTATTTGGCTGCATCCGGTCTCAGCTGTGGCACACAAGGTCTTCATTGTATCATGTGGGATGAGTCTTTGGAGCCTATCGACACTCTAGTTGTGGTATGGGCTTAGTTGCCCTGGGGCATGTGTGATCTTACTTTCCATATCAGGAATCAAACCCACATCCTCTGCATCAAAAGGCATGATTCTTAACCACTGGACTGGCAGGGAATTTCCTAGTTTGGCTTTTTAAAAGTCCACATAGAAGTGATATCACACAGTATTTTTGTCTTTGTTTTTAAAGATGCATTTTGTGTTTCTAAGTATTATTTATCTAAAATGTTATTTAAATTGTTCATGAAGATGTGTTTCCATTTTCTGAGAAAATATATAAATATATGTCTTTTGAAATTGTTGAGATAGTATTTGTTATTCTAGAAAGTATACTATGCAGTTTGGTACATTTGCTATTAGGCATACATTGCATGCACTTTAGAATAATCATGAATGTTCTAGTATGGATGATACAGACCTGATGTGAGTTATTAAAGTTTTTAACCTTATAAAATATGCTTACTTACTGAATTCACATCTCAATGAATTGTACAGTGTTCAAGAATATTTCATTTCTGAAATATTAGTACCAATGAGATATGAATAAAATTCATCAACATTAGAGATACTTGCCACTTTATATAAATAGGGCATTTTAATTAGAATATTTAAATAATAGATAAAAGTTTTGTATAGTAAATTAGTTACAGTGACCAAAATAATGTTTTCTCCTTAGAATATCAGTAGACACCATAGCATTTATTCTTCATATTTGCAGAGAAATGATGAATTATTCTATAAAGTCTTAGACTATTGATTAGAGGTTTTTAAAAGGGACTCAGTATAAACCATTCTTCCAGAAAAAGAATCACCCATTACAAAAATTTCATGTCCACCACACTGAAAGCAGGTGCTAATCTTAACCTTCTATAGTACATAGAAAAATAATAAGAGACTAGAAGCAACTTTTAATCATACACCTCATAACTGAATATATTTACACACTTCTATTAATAACATGTTTTCAGGGTAGTTTCCTTATTTTCTGAAGTCTCTATTATAAAGTTCTGCCTTATGAAAAAGAAATAGATTTTATATTTTCTTCGTCCCCATAACTAATCACGTCTGGTGAGTTTACATACTATAATTCCAAGCATATATCAGAGACAGTGTAATTCTCTCTTCTCCATTATGCATGCATGAGAGCATAGTTGCTCGGTGGTGTCCATCTCTTTGCAACCCCATGACTGTAGCTCATCAGGCTCCTCGGTTTATGGGATTCTCCAGGCAATAATACTACAGTGGGTTTCCATTCTCTTCTTCAGGGGATCTTCCCCACCCAGGGATCACACTCAAGTCTCTTGCATTGCAGGTAGATTCTTTACCATCTGAGGTACCAGGGGGGTCCTCTGTATTATAAACACCCTGAGTTTTTCACCTATTCCATGAATACACATCCTCACAGTTCCTTGCTTGCTTTTCCTAGGTGTCTGGCTTGTTTTCTCTTTCCTTTTAATCAATGGAGCCCTACATTTACTTGGAACAGCATTGTATATAATTTAAAGACCATTTTATGAATTAATTTCAACTAGTCGTGCCCAGTAAATAACATGTTCATGAAAGGCATTGTCTGTAATTTTTAGAAAAAATTCTTTCAAAGGAGCTGACAGTTTGGGATATACACCTTTTTCCCCTTGCTTTTTTTCTCTCCTGCTGCCAGGAACAGAAGCATGGGAGCCACCTGCTAATTATTATGAAACAAAATGGAAATGGCCATGGAGCCACCCTAAATTGGTTGCTTGTCATGCCCTTATCCAGAGGATCTTCCCATCCCAGGATTTAAACCAAGTTCTCCCACATTTCAGGGGGATTCTTTACCAGTTGAGGTATGAGGGAAGCCCATAGACTAGCTGATATAGAAAAAAACACCAGGTATGTTTAAGCCAGTTATATTTTCTGTTTCTCTAACCAGTAGCTGAATAAAATTCTTAATGATGCAATTGCATGGTATTTTAATTAGCATCAACCTGTACAAGTGAGAGGAATTCTGTGAATATTTGTTTTTTAGGTGGTGGCTCGGTCACTGTGGATTACACTCATCAAATTTTCATGTCTGAAACATCACATTATTTAATGATATTGAGGATATTTTCAGTACACAGTTTATTGTTCATCCAAGTGTATTTCAAAATTCTAGAACTGAAAAAAAACTGGTCTTGGATTTTCTCGATGAAGATCATAGTCTCGTTTATTGTCTTTGCCTATTAGCTCAATATCAATAAATGAATAATATCATTACCCTTCTATTAACAAGAGTGATTATTGATTATGGATATTTTAAATATCTACTTGGGTTTTATAAAGGAATAATTCAGAAATACTGTGATTTTAATAGACATGGAAGAATTAGTTGATCACCAACAAAGTAAATATTGTTGCAGGTATTTGGAAACAAATATATACAGCACTAGAGAACTGCTCAGATGGAAAAACCTCTATTAAATATAAAAATTAAGACATAATGTTAAAACAACAATATATTTTAAAATTATATCAATTAATAATGGCTAAAATGTTTTATAAGAAAACATCTTAAATGATGACATTTCTATTTCTGCAACATGGGAAATAATAAATCCTTGCTTTTCTTCCTTACCCTGTAGATAAAAGAGTTGCAAAAATAAGAAGCACCTGAAGAACAAATGCTTGCCTGTTACCTTCTTGTGTCTTTTCTTTTCTCTCTTGTGTCTTTTATGAATAATCATACAAAACAAAATTTACCAGGAGAGCATGGATACATGAAAACAAAGGAGATACTTGAAGAAAAAATGGCCTTTGGTTGTTTTACGCTTCCTGCCTTATCCACTGCATTTGAGTACCCTGATCCAAGGTCATTTTTTTATAACTAGATTTTGGACGTTGCTGTGCAAATAAAAGTGTCATAAGCCCTGGGAATTCTGACTCACCCAACATGACACAATCACTATAAAAGCCCATTTGGCCAGCTAAGGCTGGCAGTACCAATTCTATCCCCATACTGCTTCTCTTTGGCCTGGCTCTGCCTTACAGACAGAAATACCTAAGTACTTGCTTTAACATCTTCTTTAGTAGATAAGGAGGTGATGTGACAGTTATGGGTAAAGACTCACAATGTGCATTCTATTGAGTGTTTCTGGGAAAACATTGAATTTCTAGATATAAGTGATAAATGTGCTTTGTGTCAATATCCACTCCATCTTCCCTGATGGCCAGATCTATAGCATTACCTTCTGACTATATCAACGTCAATGCCGGTAGAGAATAAAATCAGAAGTATCTTGACCTTTGATTCCTATAAATTACTGCATAGTATTCAGAAGCTTCTGTCCTCCATTTTTTTTAATGTAAGCAAAATTGTTTAAACCACTAACATTTAGATATTATATTGCTTTCCAGTCAGAAAAACATTTCAAACTGCTACTTCACAATTTTTACTTTCAGATATCTGTCTCTTTTCCCAGATTAGGGAAGTTTTCAGTCCTTATATTTTTAAATATACTAGCTGCCCTTTTTTCTCTTTCCTTTCCTCTGCGACCCCTTTACTGTTAACGTTAGTATGCCTGAGTTGTCTCACAGGTCTCTTACACGATCCTATTTAATTTTTTTTTCCCTTTAGTTTGGGTGATTTCTACTACTCTGTTTTCCAGTTCATTGGCCCATTTCTCTATATTATCTAATTTACTGTTTATTCTTCTATTGTATTTTTTTTCAGTTTTGTATCCCTTGGTTATTTTTTTATATTTCTGAACTCTGCTAACATACTCTGTTTATTCATTATTCTCCTGAGTTCATTAGGTATCTTCATAATCTTTTCCTTGAATTCTATATCCAATACTTTATGTATCTCTACTTCATTTTGTACTTCTTCTGAGCTTTTGTCTTTTGCTTTTGTTTGAAACATATTCTTCTGTCTCTTCATTTTGTCTAACTCTCTGTGTTTCTTTTTACGTATGAGAGAGGTTGGTTATTTTTCCTGATCTTGGAGAATTGGACTCACATCGGAGAATTCCTATGGGGCCCAGAAGCTTCACTCCGGTTACCAGATCTAGATGCTCCAGGATGCCTCTTCTGTGGATTGATGGACTCTTCTGTTTTGGCAAGGTCAGCTACTGTGGGCATGCTGTAGGTAGGGCCAGCCCTCAGCTGGGTTAGCTGCCATGCCCTGCCTTGTGGGGTTACCATTATCCCAATAGCTAGTGGGGCTGTGTCCTCCTAAAGCTGACTGCATGGCTAATTGGCTGGGTGGAGAACTTCGAAATCGAGATTGTCAGCATCAGTACCATTCTGCTCCCCCCAAAGTCTACATCTACCACTGGAGGGGACTCTCAGTTGCTCCTGTCTCCCCAGAAGGCTCTTCAAGGTCATCAAGTGGGTCTGGTCTGATCCAGGCTCCTTTCATTACTGCCTCTGTGCTGGAACTTGGTGGGGGGTAGTATGTGAGATTTAGGGTATGCCCTTTAAGAGTGGAGCCTCTGTTTCTTAAATCCTTCTGACTCTCCTGTATGCAAGCCACATTGGTCTTCAAAGGCAGATATTCTGCAGACTTTTTTTTCCTGGTGCAAGATCCCAAGGCTGGGGAGCCTGATATGGTGTTCATATCCCTTGCTTCTTGGAGACAACTGAGAAAGTGTGATTATCCCCTTATTTGTGAGTAGCCTACCTCAGGGCTGGGCTTTCCTGGTGGCTTAGATTGTGAAGGGTCTGCTGGCATGAAGATTCAACCCCTGGGTCAAGAAGAGCCCCTGGAGAAGGAAATGGCAACCCATTCCAGTAGTTTTGCGTGGAGAATCCCATGGACAGAGGAGCCAGGCCGGCTATGGTCATGGGGTTGCAAAGAGTCAGACACGACTGAGCGACTAAAGCACACACTACCTCAGAGCTAGGGGTCTTGACTATGCCATGTCTCCATCCCTGTTTCATTGTGGTAACTTTCTTATACCTCCAGTTGTGAAAAGTCTTTTCGTTAGTGTTCAGGTTGTTCTCTGTATATGGTGTTATCTCATTGTGCTAAAAGGCGGAGGTGAGCTCAGTATCTTCCTATCTCACCTTCTTGCCCATACACTCAGCTGTTCCATTAATGACTTCTGATAGATTTTCTCCTCTCTCTTGTTAATATCATAATTCAGTTATTTCCCTTTTATTATTGCATTTGTCTACTATTGACATCAGTTTAGATCAGTTCAGTCACTCTCTTGTCCAACTCTTTGCGACCTCATGGGCCACAGCACGTCAGGCCTCGCTGTCCATCACCAGCTCCCGGAGTTTACTCAAACTCATGTCCACTGAGTTGGTGATGTCATCCAACCATCTCATCCCCTGTTGTCCCCTTCTGTTGACATATCCTTTTATTTTTTAACTTTTGCTTTAGATATGATTTTGGAATACAACACATATTTGAGTTCTGTAATGTGACCCCTAAATTTGAGAATATTCTTCTAATAAGAGATGTAATAAGATTGGTCTGGGAAATACATCTAGTCTCAGAATTAATTTTAAGTAATTCAAATATTTTAAACCTAAAAATTTGCTCATTTAATCTTTATTATTTAAGTATACTTTATTTATTTTTGTTTCACCGATAATTATTTTACTGACTTTTTTTTCCTCCTTTGCTTTGAGTTTATATTCTAGTATTTATTTTTGAGCATGTAGAAAGTTTATTACTTTTCTTCTAAGATTTACAGTGCTGTTCCTAGTGTTTGACTNCAGAGCAAAAAATCATAACTTGCTTTTTAAAATCCTAATCATGTCTTTAATTGTATATACATTTATATGTAGTATATAGTATTATAAAGATGTAATATTTAATAAATTGTTCATGAAATGCATATTTTCCAATGTGCATTTTTATTGAATGCTTGGCAATATTATTTAAAATGTATAAGTCACAAAAAGTTACTAACTAGTGAACTGATCTTTATAATTTTGCCATATTTGCTTTGTAATTTATTCTTTGTCTATATGTACACCCACACAATTTATCTTCTGAATAATTTGGGGTAAAATTAAAGATACTGTGACAATTTTCTATAAATAATTCTGTATTTATCCTAAGAACAGGGCAAACCTTGAAAGTCACAGTAAAGTTATAAAAATTAGGAAACTTATACAAGACAATTATCTCATTCACAATATATATTCATAACTTTTTTCATCTTACTAATGTCCCTTATAGTACTAGCAAAATTCTCCCTTATTCTTTTATTCACTCTAGGTCCTTGAATCACATTTAATTATCATATAGCCTAAAAGAATTGATACTTTTGAACTGTGGTGTTAGAGAAAACTCCTGAGTCCCTTGGACTGCAAGGAGATTCAACCAGTCCATTCTGAAACTGGGGCCTATTATACAGAGTGAAGTAAGCCAGAAAGAGAAACATCAATACAGCATACTAACGCATATATATGGAATTTAGAAAGATGGTAACGATAACCCTGTATGCGAGACAGCAAAAGAGACACAGATGTACAGAACAGTCTTTTGGACTCTGTGGGAGAAGGAGAGGGTGGGATGATTTGGGAGAATGGTACTGAAACATGTATAATATCATATATGAAATGAATTGCCAGTCCAGGTTCGATGCATGATACTGGATGCTTGGGGCTGGTGTACTGAGATGGCCCAGATGGATGGTATGGGGAGGGAGAAGGGAGGGGGGCTCAGGAGGCGGAATACGTGTATACCTGTGGCGGATTCATGTTGATGTATGGCAAAACCAATACAACGTTGTAAACTAATTAACCTCCAATTAAAATAAATAAATTTATATTAAAAATAAATTAAAAAAAATAAAGGAGATCAGCCCTGGGTATTCTTTGGAAGGAATGATGCTAAAGCTGAAACTCCAGTACTTTGGCCACCCCATGTGAAGAGTTGACTCATTGCAAAAGACCCTGATGCTGGGAAGGGTTAGGGGCAGGAAGAGAAGGGGACGACCCAGGATAAGATGGCTGAATGGAATCACCGACTCGATGGACGTGAATCTGAGTGAACTTCGGGAGATGGTGATGAACAGGGAGGCCTGGCGTGCTGCGATTCATGGGGTCACAGAGTCAGATATGACTGAGCGACTGAACTGAATTGAACTGGAAAATATTTTGACAGGTCTATTTTGATGTGTGTTTTCCGTTTACTTTAATGTCATGGTAACTTCCATTTTTACACTATAACAAAATACAAACAAAACTTGTATCCGAATTTTAAAAATTAGTATGATATTGGTATAATGATTTTTTTTAATATTCAAAACACCATCTGGAACAATATGAAACTGAAGTGCTCAGTCATAATATACACATATATTCAGAGTTTTAAATATTAGAAATTTCCCTCTAAAATTTTGATACCAATGTATACTCAAATGAAAATTATTTGGCTATTTTTCTGTCTCCATTTTCTTTCCAATTCTCTCTGCTTCCAGATTTTTTTGTGTGTATATTTCATCATGAAACACTCTTTCATCCATTTGCTTGTTTATTGAAATTGTGTTATTTTCATTTCTGATTTTTTAAATTTCCTATGTATGTACTTTGCTCATTTATATTGTATTTTGTCCTTATGACTTGAAGGATTAGATTACTATTGACTTAAAATTTTCTAGTAGGGTCAGAAGTTAAACTTAATATTTATTGGAAACCCATTTACCAATTCTGGAGCTTATTGCTTCACTTGTTATAATGCATTTATCATAAAATGTGTGGTTTAATACTTATGTATTTAATTGCAATAAAAATATATTCCAATTTACAGATTGCTAAGCACAAGCTGGAATCAAGATTGCCAGGAGAAATATCAATAACCTTAGATATGCAGATGATACCATTCTCATGGCAAACGGTGAAGAGGAACTAAAAAGCCTCTTGATGAAAGTGAAAGAGGAGAGAGAAAATGTTGGCTTAAAACTCAACACTCAGAAAACTAAGATCATGGCATCCGGTCCCATCACTTCATGGGAAATAGATGAGGAAACAGTGGAAACAGTGTCAGACTTTATTTCTGGGGCTCCAAAACCACTGCAGATGGTGACTGCAGCCATGGAATTAAAAGACGCTTACTCCTTGGAAGGAAAGTTATGACCAACCTAGATAGCATATTCAAAAGCAGAGACATTTCTCTGCCAACAAAGGTTCTTCTAGTCAAGGCTATGGTTTTTCCAGTGGTCATGTATGGATGTGAGATTTGGACTGTGAAAAAGGTTAGTGCTGAAGAATTGATGCTTTTGCATTGTGGTGTTGGAGAAGACTCTTGAGAGTCCCTTGGACTGCAAGAAGATCCAAATAGGCCATTCTAAGGGAGATCAGTCCTGGGTGTTTTTTGGAAGGACTGATGCTAACGCTGAAACTCCAATACTTTGGCCACCTCATGTGAAGAGTTGACTCATTCGAAAAGACCCTGATGCTGGGAGGGATTGGGGGCAGAAGAAGGGGATGACAGAGGATGAGATGCCTGGATGGCATCACCGACTTGATAGACATGAGTTTGTGTAAACTCCGGGAGATGGTGATGGACAGGGAGGCCTGGAGTGCTGTTATTAATAGGGTTGAAAAGAGTCGGACACGACTGAGTGACTGAAGTGAACTGAACCTATGCTGCTACTGCTAAGTCAGGTCAGTCGTGTCTGACTCTGTGTGACCCCATAGACCTCAGCCCACCAGGCTCCGCCGTCCCTGGGATTCTCCTGGCAAGAACACTGGAGTGGGTTGCCATTTCCTTCTCCAGTGCATGAAAGTGAAAAGTGAAAGTGAAGTCGCTCAGTCATGTCCAACTCTTCGCGACCCCATGGACTGTATCCTACCAGGCTCCTCCGTCCATGTGATTTTCCAGGCAAGAGTACTGGAGTGGGCTGCCATTGCCTTCTCCAACTGAACCTATATATACATAATTTTTGCAAGGATTTGTTTCCTGTTGATATTTAGGCTTTGAATCAGAAATTTGTGTTGCATATTAGCAGAGGTAAAGATCTACTAACTTTTATCATATGGACAACATTGACAATACTTATTGTATTAGCCAAATTTTCCTCATAGATTTGATAATTCTATTTATGTCAAATTTCAAATATTCACTTCTACATAAATCTGTTACCATCAGGCTGTTGTGTCCTAATGTTATGTTTGTAAAATATATGTTTAGTTTAGTTCAGTTGCTCAGTCGTGTTCAACTCTTTGCGTCCCCATGAATTGCAGCATGCCAGGCCTCCCTGTCCATCACCAACTCCCGGAGTTCACTCAGATTCACGTCCATCGAGTCAGTGATGCCATCCAGCCTTTTCATCCTGGGTCGTCCCCTTCTCCTCCTGCATCCAATCCCTCCCAGCATCAGAGTCTGTAAAAGCATTTTAAATAAAAGCAGCAATATCATATACCTATATTTTATATCCATGTTAATGGGTGTTACATGAAAATTTTACATGAGTTTTCAATTAACAATTTCAAATTTATTTTTAATATATATTTTCTGTTGAAAGAAATTTAGATACCCTTAGCTGATTGTGTCACTATACTGTGGTGGTGGTTTAGTCACTAAGTTGTGACTTTGCACAGCCTCTTTGCACCTCAATGGACTGTAGCCTGCCAGGCTCCTCTGTCCATGGGATTTCCCAGGCAAGAATACTGGAGTGAGCTGCCACACTCCCCTCCAGGGGAGTCACTATACTAATTGTTTTAAATAAATATATATATATATTTAATTCTGTGAATCTTTTTAAGTTTGACTGTGATGTTTAATATATCATTGCTTGTTTTTAATATAGTTAATGTGACAATGTGTAAATATACTATAGCATCTCTTCAGGAAAATCCTCATTACAGTTTCTTATTGATTATTGTGGTTCTTATTGATTATTATGAGCCCCTGGAGGCTCAGCGGTATAAAATCCATCTCCGGTGGAAGAGACAAAAGACCTGCGAGGTGTGGATTACATTCCTGGGTCTGGAAGATCCCCTGGAAGGGGACATGGCAACCCACTCCGGTATTCTTGTCTTGAAAATCCTATGGACAGAGGAGCCTGGGGGGCTACAGTGCATAGTGGTGCAGAGTCAGACATGACCGAGAACCACACCAAAATTACAAAAGGAAAAAGTGTGATTCTATCTAAATTTAATTACTATTTAATTGCATTCTGATTTGTCATTTAATTATGTCCCCTTCAGAGTATTGCAAGTCTCCTTATGTGTTGGAATGTGCATTATGTTTTATTTAAGTTTGTAAAATACATAGAAACAATGGCTTTCATAGTAGTCACTGGTAATTATTTTTTGATGAGTACCCATAGAGAATATTTTTCATATAAAATATAGTCTTGCACTTTTAACCATGCGTAGTAATGCAGATATATTTTCTGACAATTGTATTAAAACACTTGCGTTCTAATAGTGGTCCATTAGTGTCATGTGTTTGACAAAGTACATACATAGTTCAGATGCCGTGGATGCTTAGATCGTGAACACTTGGAATATGTTATGCTGATATAAACTTAGAATGTCAATATTGCATATAAACAGTAACAACAGAGAACAGACTCTTTCTGCCTTTCTACTTTGACATCTTAACTTACATTGTCAAGTGCACCTTGTGACCCAAATGGCTTCTGAGACTCTCATGACCATTTCTAAAGTTCAGGCCAGAAGAAAAAGGACAAGCAGAAGGTCAAGGAAGAACCCCCTCCCCTGCTGAGTCAGCTCTTACTAAGAATCCTTCCTAGAAGTCCCACAAAACACTTCCAGTTCCATTTTATTTGTCAGAACCTTACCATGTGTCTTATCCAGCTGTAAAGAGGACTGGGAAATAAGGGTTTTGTGCTTAAAAAANTATTTTTCTTTTCCCTATAATAATCAAAGGTATTAGATGAATCAAAGCAAAAAGTTCTATAAAGTTTGTTAACTGAGATTAATCTGGATTTGGAAGGAGGGCTGTGTTAAAGCATTGTGCAGGGAGTAATTAGATAATAGTTTCTAAAAATAGTTAAAATACCAAAATTGTATTTGTCAGTAAAGAATAAAAACATGGTAATGCTTTCTCATTTTACAAGCAGCATTCTTTTATATATATATATATATATAATTTTATTTATTTTAATTGGAGGTTAATTACCTTATAATATTGTATTGGTTTTGCCAGTGTCTGTTTTACTTGCAGGATTAGTTATCATCCAAGCACTTTTCAGCAATGTTGTAGCAAATGGAAAAGTACCTTTGTTTTAGCTGGGAGGTTTTTTGTGTCCATTGGTGATTCATTGTATGAAGTTCCCACGACATCATCATGATATAGTACCAATGGAAAGCCCACTTTTCCATGTGCAATGGTGAACAATGTCAGTGAATTTGTTGGATAAGAAAGAAAAACTGGTATTTCTGGAAGGAGAGAGGAAGATGCTAAATAAAAAGTAGTCATCATTGGAAAGTGTTTTGAGGCATGTCTAAGCAGTGATGCCAAAGTGACAAGGGCAAAATCTTAAGGTACTTGGAAATTAAGGCAGTTAATTGGTCTTTGTTGTAAAGAATTCACTTGCAAATGTAGGCGATGCAAGAGACAAGGGTTCAATCCCTGGGTTGGGAAGATCCCCTGGAAGAGGAAATGGCAACCTGCTCCAGTATTCTGGCCTGGAAAATTCTGTGGACAGAGGATCCTGGTGGGCTACAGTACGTGGGGGCTCAGAGAGTAGGACATGACTGAATGACTACATGAATTGGTCTTTAAAATATAAGTAAAGTGACTTTGTGTGAACTGTTATTGTTCTTGGCTTTGCAGAACTTTTGTTTAACCACTCCCTGATGGTGTTAATATGTTATCTTTAGCTATGAACAACAGCAGCAAAAAATCATATTTTCTAGAAGTCAACCTCTCTCTATATATATAGTTGGGTCTCTAATTAGCTACATTGATTTGTTTGCTTTTAATATCAAAATAATTTAAGATAACATTTTCTAAATGTTTATCTTGATCTCTGAGCTCGTGGCTTCCCTTGTGGCTCAGCTGGTAAAGAATGTGCCCACAATGTGGGAGACCTGGGTTCGATCCCTGGGTTGGGAAGATCCCCTGGAGAAGGGAAAGTCTACCCAGTCCAGTATTCTGGCCTGGAGAATTCCAGGGACTGTATAGTCCATGGGGTTGCAGAGTCAGATACAACTGAGCGACTTTCACTTTCACTGACCTACTGACTAGATGTATCTGGAAAAGGCATTATTCATGTGCTCTTAGAGCACACTTTAAAATTCTCCTTTTGACTTAGCAAATGAAGATCTATCTCCTTTGAGTTCACTGCTTCCAGTTCTAATATTTCAGTAAATTATGCAACTCAATCATCTTTAAATGCTTATAGAATTGCTCAACTACCATGATTCATTCAAAATATTCTCTTAAGCTGAATGTAACATCTTTCTTCCAAGTATTAATAGAATTGCTACCATATCAATTATATACAGACTATGTTCAAACACAATTTTCTGAGTATTTTGTAAATTCCTAGTCAAAATTAATATTCCTCTAATTTCTAATAAATTCCATATATTTTCTCATTTTAAAGATCAATTACTTCTTCCATATAGTGTTACAACATAATTTTTGAGGAATGTCTTATAACAAAATAACACAAAGGACATAAAATACTTTCATGAATTTTGATAATGGATATAGCTCTGTGAATGGGCTTCTCCTGCAGCTCAGTGGTAAAGAATCCACCTGCAATGCAGGAGATGCAGGGCTTGATCCCTGGGTCAGGAAGATCCCCTGGCGGACGGCATGGCAACCCACTCCAGTATTTCTGCCTGGAGAATCCCATGGACAGAGCAGACTGGCAGTCTGCAGTCCAAAGGGTCACAAAGAGTGGAACATGATTGAAGTGACAGAGCATGCGTAGCTCTGTAAACACTATCCAAAACAAAACTTAGAGCATCTACGTCACCCTGGAAAGTCACCTCTTGATCTTTTCAGTAAACCTGATCTTTCAGAGGCAAATAATATCTTATTTTCATCAGTTAAGATTAGCTTATGTTCCTCTTGGATTTTACACAGATAGAGATCATGTAGCATGTGCTCATTTGGGCCTACATTTTATCCTTAGCATAACATTTACAAGAATCATCCATAGTTTATGTCTGTAACTGGTTCATTCCTTCCCATGTTAAGTAGTATAAACACGCATTAACTTATTTATCCATTCACTTACTGATGGACATTGAATTTTGACTATACAAAATGCTGTTCTTATTATGTCTTTTTTTATTAGATGTGTTCATTTATCTTGATAAAATATCAGTGGATAAAGTTGCTTTCTATAGAGTAGTTGTATCACTAGCTTTACTGTTACATGCCAGATAGTTCTACAAAATTTTTGCAATATTTTAAACTTTCAACATTTGGGATCACCAGTAGTTTTGAATTTGGCAGTTCAAATGTTTATAAAATGATACCAAGTACACAGATGTTCAAATATAATCTCAGGTTTGTCTATTATTCTTACAATTCTATTGGTATTTACATTGGGTTTCCCTCATGGCTCAGATAGCAAAGAATATGCCTGCAGTACAGGAGACTGGGATTGGATCCCTGGGTCAGAAAGATAACCCTGGAGAAGGGAATGGCTACCCACTCTGGTATTCTTGCCTGGAGAATTTCATGGACAATGGAGCCTGGCAAGCTATAGTCCATGAGGTCACAAAGAGTCAGACATGACTGAGTGACTACCACACACACTATATACATTTGATGCCATACATACATAATAGGTGTGTCTTGTTGACTTATCCTTCCTATTAGTATGTAATGTCTTTGTCCCTGATAATATTATTTTTTAAGTCTACACTTTTTAGTATTACTATGGTCACTCCAACGTTCTTCTGATGAATGTTTGTGTGGTATATTACTTACTATCTTTTACTTTTATCTCAAGTGAGTTCTTATAGACAGTTTCTAATTCGATCTTTCAAGAGTCTGTCTTTTAAGTGTTTTCTCAGATCACTTGCTTTTAACGTAATTATGTATGTTGTCCGGTCGCTAAGTTGTGTGCGACTCTTTGCGACCCCATGGATTGCAGCATGCCAGACTCTTCTGTCCTCTACTGTTTCCCAAACTTCGCTCAAATTGATGTCTACTGAGTTATTGATGCTATCTAACCATCTCATCCTTTGCCACTTCCTTCTCTTTTTGTCTTCAATCTTTCCAGCACCAGGGTTTTTTCCAGTGGGTTGATTTCCTTTACGATTGACTAGTTTGATCTTCTTGCTGTCCAAGGAACTCTGAAGAGTCTTCTCCAGCACTACAATTCGAAAGCATCAGTTCTTTGGCACTCAGCCCTCTTTATGTTCTGCCTGCTTTATTATTAAGGCTTATGATTACATTTTATTTCCACTGTTATAGTTTAAATTTATTTTTTTATATTTTGGTCATTGCCCTAGGATTTATATTATATATCTTTAATAAGTCACAGTCTAATTTCAAATGACATGTCATTTCATGAACGGTTTAAAACTTTAAAAACATATATAAGTGTATGTGTGTGTGTGTGTGTGTGTGTGTGTGTGTGTGTATTCACTCTTCTTTCCCATATTCTTTTCTGTTGTATAATATAATACACAAATATTATATTTTGTACATGTCATATGTCTCAGGGTGCTATTATAAATTATCATAAACTAGATTTCTTAAGTAGCAAGCATTTATCGTTCACAGTTCTGGAAGCTGAGAAGTCTACTTTCAAGGTGTCTACATTTCTGCTGTTTGATGAGAGCTTGCGTATTGGCTTGTAGATGGCTGTCTTCTTATAGCCTCACAAGGCAGAGAGCAGAGAGCAGTGAAAACTCTCAAGTTTCTTCTCATAGTGGCACTAACCCCATTTATGAGGGCTCTACTATCATGTTCTGATTATTTCCAAAGGTTCCTCCTCCTAACACCTTCACTTTGCGGGGCAAACTTTAACGTATGAATTTGAAGGGGGGGGGGTACATTTAGTCCATACAACCATAAACCAAAATAGCTGCTAGCTTTACACTAGACAACTAGGTATCTTTGTGGGTAATTAACATGTGATAAAATATCTCATATTTCTTTTATATTAATCATTTCAACATATATTTTTTCTTTATGTAGATGTATGATTTATTTCATGTTCATTTTTCATTGAGAACACATTTTAAAATCTCTTATTGTGAGGGTTGCTAGCAGTAAATTCTCTCAAATTGTTTTATAAGAATTCATCATTTCTCCTTTATTTTTAAAGGATAGTTTTGCTATACTATGGGATGGTGGGCAATGTCTATGTTTAGTAATTTAAAGATCTTTTTCCATTGTCTTCTGGATTTCATAGCTACTGAAAGTCTTTTCAAAGACTTATGTGCATGTGGTGTGTTTTATTCTATGGTTGATGCTATGCTAAGTTGCTTCAGTCATGTCCGACTCTGTGCGACCCCATAGACAGCAGCCCACTAAGCTCCCCCGTCCCTGGGATTCTCTAGGCAAGAACACTGGAGTGGGTTGCCATTTCCTTCTCCAATATGGTTACATTCTATGGTTACATTCATGATAGTCTTTTAACCTTTGGTTCTGAGTAGCTTAAAAATTATTCTTATAGGTATTTGCTTTTATCTCTGGTTTTTGATAATTTGTTTGTCTTTTAATTTATCCTGTTTCAGATTTTCTGAGGTTTTTACTTATATGGCTTATTATTTTTCTATGTTTTTGAGAAACTCTCAGCAATTATCTCTTCACCATATTTTTTGAGCTTCTTTTTGTACTTCTGAGATTACAGTTATATGTTTGTAAGACTGTTTCACCTTGTCCTACAACTACTATAGGTCTGTTCTTTTAAAATTTTTATGTAATTTTTATCTTTACTTTGTAAGTATTTCAGTTTAGGTTTTTTTATTGACCTATCTTCAAATCCATTAATTGTTTCATCAGATATGTCAAGTCAACTAATTTATTATTCATCTCTATTATAGCTCTTTAGGTTTATTTTTAATAGTATGTCCAATTGATTGTTTCATAAAATTTTGATCTCTCTGCTAAAATCTTCCACATGCTCATACACATTTTCCTCTGATTACTATAGACTTTATCACATCAATCATAATTGTTTAAAATTCTCAACCTGATAATTACACGTCTGGGCCATTTCTAAGTCTACTTCTGCTGATATTTTGCCCCTTTACAGTGAGTTTATTGTTGTTTTTCCATGCTTTTTCACGTGTCACCTGACTTTTTCAGAAGTCTAGGCCTCATGTACAAAAGAGTGGAGACTGAAGTAAGTAGTATTTTATGCCCTGAGTTGGGCATCGCTTTTGAGGCACTGGGTGCTTGGCCATTATGAATGGAGGTTGGTCCTAGTCAGGAGCTGAGCCGGGTTTGGGTTTTGCAGTTGCTATTGTCACCTTGAGTGCAGCACCAACTCCACAATTCTCCAGTCTTACCGTGTACTGAGTGTGTCAGCTGGCAGTTTTGGAGTCTATTTCTCAATACTCTTCCTCTGTATCAGCTATTGGTCCTCACTGCACACCTGTGCATCAAAAGGTGTCTCTGTTCACACTGTCATCTCTCCTTCAGTAGCAGATCGCTGTTTGTTACTCAGTACCTCCCCCTTTAGTGGCTTCGGAAGGATGGGATGAAGACTCGGTCCCAGGCATTCCCTGTTCTATGGATCTGGCTCAAAAGTTTTCTTCAGTGATTAGCATTATTTCCATGGCAACCATAACTGTCTAATGCCCCTGATGAGCTTTATATCCCAAAAGTTTCCAGTTGCTCTCCCAAGGGTGTGAAACACTCAATGCTTTCAGGGTATATCCATTGACCTTCATTTGCCCAGCATTATTTCTAATCCCTCCCTTGTCCCTAAAGAAACCTTTTTTCTACTTCCCAGTCAAAATGCATCTTCATTTGTGTGCTGGGATAACAGGCCTTGTTCGTTCTCTTGCATGGCATAAGGCTTTTATTCTATAGAGGATAGAATTCTGGTAGGCTTCCTGTATTTCCTGCATGGGTAGTCACTTCCCTTCTATCTCTATGTTTGCATGATGAGACAGAATTTAACTTCTTTCTCTGCCCTTACCTTTCTCTTAAGCATCTTGTTCAGGTGTATGGAAAAGAGCCCACAAATAGGATTCAATTCTTACATATGTAGTTCTCAGAGGGTTCTACATTCTCAGAAAAAGTGTGGAACAAAGTTAACAAGCTGTTTATTCATAAACTAATAAAAAATAACCCACCTGTTGTTACTTTCATTTCAGCAAAGATTCAAAAATATTTGAAAATAGCATTTAGTCTTAAAGAGAAAAAAAAAAGGAAAAGAGTATGCTAAGACAGACTCTGGTTGGCAAACATGCTATGAGATGGTCCTCAGTAGGCTGAAGTGGAGCCAGTAAGAAGTTCCAAGACTTTTTTTTTCCCCAAATGTTTATTTATTTATTTAGCTGTACTGAGTTTTGTTGTGGCATGCATGATCTGTTATTATAGTTGTAGTATCCCGGTTCTTTAGTTGCAGCATTGGGATCCAGTTTCCTAGCCAGAAATTGAACCTTAGCCCCCGGAATAGGGAGTACAGAGTTTTAGCCACTGGACAGCCAAGGAACTCTCAAGACATTTTAATCAAGGAAGCATTGTTCAGTGTTAGGAGCGAAGTTGATTCTGTAGCTAGCCACTAGGATCAGGAAAGGGGTGTTTTTTATGGACACACTGTCATAATGGTTCTTGTGGAGGGTGGACTCATGGCTCGGTGAACTTGCCCACATTCAGCTTTTGGCAGTTAGTTAAAAGTTCTTCCTGAATTCCCACGTGTTTGAACGGTTTTCATTGGTTCCTATTATGTCTCTAAGAGTAGAGCCAGAGACTGCAATTGGTCTCTCCTAGCATGGACTTTTCTTTTCTTAAACTTTAGGCAATTTGAAACTGGCTCTTTGATGATGATGATTACTTACATTATCTGAATTTTTCTTATTGTGGGGGTGAGAGCAAGCCTTTTTCTAAGCATTTCTTTATTCAAAGTGAAAGTAGGACCCCACATAATTGAAATACTCTTTGTTGCATAGATTAAGGAAACCAAAATTAATTCACAAGTAATATTTTTAGGGTTGACTTTTTCAAGCAACATTTTGAAACAACATGAAGATGGAAATGATACATATTCCTCTGGCTCACTGAAAAGGACAAATGCTTGACAGAGTAAGTGCATTAAATAATGGTCCTGTCAGTAGGCGAGAAAAAAAAAAAATCATGCTTAGAAAAAAAATAGCAAACTTGTTCATATCTTGGTACCTTCTCATTTTCAACCAGAGGATGTAAATGCTGAATGTAAATGTAATTTCAATAGTAAGGAAGCATATTATTATAGAAAGTTTTGGATTAAATATTCACTATTAAATTTTATTCTCCCCATCTGGCCAGAACATTTTACTAAAAGTTTCCAGGTCACTCCGCTGTAATAGAAAAATGTCTAAACTGTATCTGTACCTTCTGCATGACTTAAAATAATCAAATATATTGTCAGTATAGCATTCTTACATCTGAAGTCCCAGAAAAAGAAGAGATGCCATGGTATCAACTTAGATATTGGCATAGTACTCCATTCTTACTTAACATTCTGTGCATTTGTTGAAGGTTATTTATCAACTTCTTAAAATATAGCCTCTGTAAGAGTTTATCTATTGTTATAACATGCAAAAAAAAGTGCTAGGCCTTTTGAACGTTTGACCATATTTGGTAGACACATTTGTAATGGTTTGAAATGTATATCAGTGATATTCATGAATGGAAGGTAGGAAACAAGAAGGTGTTTCTAAGATGTAAGGACCCATTTCCCAGATTACTTTGTCCACGTCATAGTTAATTGGGAAAGCATTTCATAAATATTAAGACTTACCAGTGATCTAGTGGTAAAGTTTCCACCTGCCAGTGCAGGAGACACGAGATGCAGGTTTAATCCCTGGGTCAGGAATATCCCCTGGAAGAAGAAATAGCAGCCCACTCCAATATATTCTTGCCTGGGAAATCCCACGCAGAGAGGAACCTGGCAGACTATAATCCACGAGGTCGCAAAGAGTAGAACATGACCGCGCATGCGCACGCAGTGCAACTCACACAACGTCAAAAATATTAGATGCCACAGAGAAAGAACATAGTTCAATAAGGATTGGAAATTTAAGGTTTCAGCCCAGACTCTCTAAACATAGGCTATTGGTTTATAAAAGACTTGCTTCTTCCAAGAACAGTTTGGTAAAGAATGCTTCAGATAACTAGACATCATGAAAAATAAACTTAAAAATCTTCAAATATTGGTGACTTGGTAAGATCTTAAATAGACTTCAATAATGACTTCAATAATGGTGTGGTTTCACTCACACATTTAGTTGTATGGGAGTTATAAAATAAGAAACAGAAAAAACAAGCAGAAATGAGTATGGGATATTTATTTAATTTTGATTTCTTTCTCCACTTTTTAAC
>SJYQ01095307.1:63038-86195 GCA_006410935.1 Redunca redunca | reverse complement strand
TATTATTTTTAAATATAAATTTATTTATTTTAATTGGAGGCTAATTACTTTACAATATTGTATTGGTTTTGCCATACATTGACTTGAGTCTGCCACGGGTGTACATGTGTTTCCCATCCTGAATCCCCCTCCCACCACCCTCCCCATCCCATTACTCTGGGTCATCCCACCGCACCAGCCCTGAGCATCCTGTATCATGCATCGAACCTGGACTGGCAATTTTGTAATTCACAAAAATTGAGGACGCATATACTGGAATCTAGTTTGCGTCACTTTCTAAAAAATATCATGCCACAATATAAGATGAGCCCAGTTAAAAGGGTCAAATTTATTAATTGTAAACAGAATACTTGCATTTCTATGTAAATATACCTCTTATTTTCATGCAAGAATGTTGACACTTGCAAATAATATTTACACTTCTTTCTGGATCCTACTTAAATCAGAAATCAGAATTCAATTTTATTGTTTTACTGTATGGAAGATAATGTAAGTAACATAAGTGAAGTGAAGTTGCTCAGTCGTGTCTGACTCTTTGAGACCTCATGGACTGTATAGCCTACCAGGCTTATCAGTCCATGGGGTTTTCCAGGCAAGAGTACTGGAGTGGGTTGCCATTCCCTTCTCCAGGGGATCTTCCAGACCCAGGGATTGATACCAGGTCTCCTGCATTGTAGGCAGACGCTTTATGCTCTGAGCTGCCAGGGAAGCTGAATAAAGATGAATACAAATCACACGTAAGAAGAAAAATTATCTCTGAAGCAACAAAAAACCTCCCTATTTTTAGAGCATTTACTTTGTTGCTGTTTAGTTACCAAGTTGTGTCTGACTCTTCTTGACCCAATGGACTGCAGCATGCCAGGCCTCCCTGTCCCTCACCAACTCCCGGAAGTTCATGCCATTGAATCAGTGATGCCATCCAACCATCTCATCCTCTGTCACCCTCATCTCCTTCTGCCTGCGATCTTTTACAGCATCAGTGTCTTTTCCAAAGAGTCGGCTGCTCACATCAGGTGACCAAAATTTTGGAGCTTCACCTTCAGTATCAGTCCTTCTAATGAGTATTCAGGGTTGATTTCCTTTAAGATTGACTGCTTTAATCTTCTTGCTCTCGAAGGGACTCTCAAGACTCTTCTCTAGCACTACAGTTTGAAAGTATCGATTATGTCTTCTTTATGGTGCAGCTCTCACATCCTATGTGATTACTGGAAAGACAATAGTCTTGACTATATGGATCTTTGTTGGCAAAGTGATGTCTTTTCTTCTTAACACACTGTCTAGATTGATCATAGCTTTCCTGCCAAGAAACAATCATCTTTTAATTTCATGGCTGTAGTCACCATCTGCAGTGATTTTAGAGCCCAAGAAGAGGAAATCTGTCATTGCTTCCAACTTTTCTCCTTCTATTTTCCATGCCACGATCGTAGTGTTTTGTTTTGTTTTAAGCTTGTTTTTTTTACTCTCCTCCTTCTCCCTCCTCAAAAGGTTCTTTAATTCTTCTTTGCTTTCTACCATTAGAGTGGTATCATCCACATATTTGAGATTGTTGATATTTTTCCTGTCAGTTTTCATTCCAGCTTGTAACTCGTCCAGCCTGGCATTTTGCCCGAGTGCTTTGCATATGAGTTAAGTAAACAGGGTGGCAATGAACACCCTTGTCATTCTTTCTCACTCCTGAACCAGTCAGTTGTTTCATTCAAGGTTCTAATTGTTGCTTCTTGACTTGCATACAGGATTTTTAGGAGACAGATAAGATGATCTTTTATTCCCATCTCTTTAAGAGTTTTCCACAGTTCATTATGATGCACACAGTCAAAGACTTTAGCAAAATCAATGAAACAGAGGTAGATGTTTTTCTGGAATCCCCTTGCTTTCCATTGGATTCTGTGAATGTTGGCAATTTGATTTCTCTTTCCTCTGCCTCTGCTAAGCCCAGTTTGAATATCTGGAAGTTCTTGGTCCACGTAATGCTGAAGCCTAGCATGAAGGATTTTGAGCCTAACCTTACTAACATGGGAGATGAGTACAATTGTCTGGTGGTTTGAACATTCTTTAGTACTTCCTTTCTTGGGAATTGGAATGAAGATTGACCTTTTCTAGTCCTGTGGTCACTGCTGGGCTTTCTAAATTTGCTGATATATTGAGTGCAGCACTTTAATAGCATCATCACTTAGGATCTTAAATAGATATGCTGGGATTTCATCACCTCTATTAGCTTTATTAGCAACAGTGCTTCCTAAGGCCCCCTAGGCTTTACACTCCAGAATGTCTGGCTCTGGGTGAGTGACCACACAATCGTGGTTATCCAGCCCATTAATATCTTTTTTTGAACAGTTTTCCTGTGTATTCTTGCCTTCTCTTGATCTCTTCTGCTTCTATAAAGTCTTTACAAATCTGTCCTTTATTGTACCCATCTTTGGATGAAATATCCTTTTGATATTTCTGGTTTTCTTGAAGATATTGCTAGTTTTTCCCCTTCTGTTTTTTCCCTCCTATTTCTTTGCATCTTTCATTGATGAAGGCCTTCTTTTGTCTCCTTGATATTCTCTGGAACTTTTGTACTTCAAGGACAAACTTGCCTGTTACTCCAGGTATCTCTTGACTTCTTATTTTTGCATTCCAGTTCCTATGATGAATAGGACATCTTCTTTTGGTATCAGTTCTAGGAGGCCTTCTAGGTCTTCACAGAACTGATCAACTTCAGCTTCTTTAGTGGTTTGGGTACAGACTTGAACTACAATGATGTTGAATGTTTTGCCTTGGAAAAGAAACAAGATCATTCTATCATTTTTGAGGTTGCATCCAAATACTGTCAGACTCTTGTTGATTATGAGGGCTACTCCACTTCTTCTATGGGATTCATGCCCACAGTAGTAGACGTAATGGTCATCTGAATTATATTCATCCATTTCCATCCATTTTAGTTCACTGATTCCAAAGATGTTGATGTTTACTCTTACCATCTCCTGTTTGACCAGTTCCAATTTACCTTGATTTATGGATCTAACATTCCAGGTTGCCATGCAATACTGTTCTTTACAGTATCAGACTTTACTTTCATCACCAGACCTCCCCATCTGGGCATCATTACACTTTGGCTCAGCCACTTCATTCTCTCTGGAGCTATTGGTCGTTGTCCTCTGCTCTACCCCAGTAGCATACTGAAGACCTTCTGAACTGGGGGACTCATCTTTTGATGTCATATCTTTTTGCCTTTTTATATATTCACGGGGTTCTTTTGGCTAGGATACTGCAGAGGTTTGTCATTTCTTTCTCCAGTGGATCACGTTTTGTCAGAACTCTCCACTATGACCCATCTATCTTGGGTGGCCCTACATGGCCTGCCTCATAGCTTCATTGACTTATGCAAGCTCTTTTGCCAATGACAAGGCACTGATCCATGAAGGCAGCATTTACTTTTGGAAACTTGTAATTGTGAATTCTTTCTCTGCCCCTTTGAGATGGATGAAAAAATTTTAAAGCTAAATAATCTATTGACAGCTTTATAAAATTTAGTGTTTTTTCAAGAACCAGGAAGCCATCTCTTCGAAATGAGAGGAAGATAGGATCTCTCTTAGTTTTCATAAGAGAGTAAAATCTAATCTCTGTGTGTCTGACTCAAAGTTGCAAAGCTACATACTTTCACAAATAGACTGGAAGTTTATGTTTTCCTTTAGATAAGGGTAATCAGCAAATGCAAATTGCCATCTAATTACCCGGTAAGTTTAGGATGAACTGTGTGTGACAAATAATGCTGTCAAGTCCTACCTTACTTGCAGACTAATTATCAATTATTTTGAGAGCAGGTATTGGGTTGCTCTAACTGCCTACATAAAAGGGTGAGATTTTTCTCTGTCTCGATTTTAGTGAACCGCCAGTGATGAGCATCACATTCTGGTGTAATGGTAATTCGATAATGAAAATCTTTTCTTCTCTTTTACTTTTGTGGAAAGATCTTCTAAGATTTTATTTTTATTTATATTTCCCCAACAGTAATGACCCACTAAAGAATAGTTGCAAATAAAAAGTAAAATTATTAAAGTCTGTGCTTCCCTCCCTGGTCCCTCCCTCAAATTTGTTTCTATTTTTGATGATATACCTGCATTTTAATTATCATATTAAATATTGTCAACAGTCTGTGACAAGTCCTCACTAGGAATGATGAAGAATTTATGACATTTGCAATCCCTTTGAATTGTACCTGCAAGTCCTATATAATTCATATTTTGCTCTTTTTTTATCCTTAAATTNATGACATTTGCAATCCCTTTGAATTGTACCTGCAAGTCCTATATAATTCATTATAATTTGCTCTTTTATTTTTATCCTTAAATTTTAGATTTTAATTTAGAATTTAATTTTTAAGTAAATTGTCACAATCTTTTTCCTCTTCACTATGTGAGAGATCTGGTGTTATTAGACTGCTTTCTACAATGAATTCTCAGCATCCCCACCTTCTGTTCTATCTACTAGTGCTTTAAATACTATAATTATATAGTTACTTAACTATGACAGAATCACCAGACCTCTTGCTACTGGTTTATTTTGAAGAATACAAAGGCAGGAGGTACATTTACGTTCTTAGAGGGTGTAATCCTGTCACTGCCTGTGAGCATCCGTCTCTCTGTGCCACACCTTGTGTACTGTACTCTGCATGCTTCTCCTGCCTAATCTCCACCACAACCCCTGAGTAGTTTATTATAGCTAATTAAGTTTACGTACCTCCTATGTTTTGGCTCAGAGTTTAAAGCATCTGCCTGCGTCTGCCTGCAATGCGGGAAACCTGGGTTCAGTTCCTGGGTCAGGAAGATCCCCTGGAGAAGGAAATGGCAACCCATTCCAATATTCTTGCCTGGAGAATCCCATGGACAGAGGAGCCTGATGGGCTGCAGTCCATGGGGTTGCAAGGAGTCGGACACAACTGAATGACTTCACTTATGTTTATTTGGCCCTCACTTCCTCTCAGCCATCAGATATTCAAAATAAAGCTAACAGCTAAGCCATCCTTCAGTCTACAGTTGGACTATGGTATTGGAGAAGACTCTTGAGAGTCCCTTGGTCTGCAAGGAAATCCAACTAATCCATCCTAAAGGAAATCAGTCCTGAATATTCATTGAAAGGACTGATGCTGAAGTTGAAACTCCAGTACTTTGGCCACCTGATGGTAAAGAACTGACTCATTGGAAAATACCCTGACACTGGGAAAGACTGAAGGCAGGAGGAGAAGGGGATGACAGAGGATGAGATGGTTGGATGGCATTACTAACTCCAGGGACATGAGTTTGAGCAAGCTCTGGGAGTTGGTGATGGACAGGGAAGACGGGTGTGCTACAGTCCATGGGGTGGCAAAGAGTCAGACATGACTGAGAGACTGAACTGAACTGAACAGGATAAGCAAATGAACAAAATGGATGCTTAGTTAAATCTAAATTTCAGATAAACCATGGGTGATTTATAAAAGAAATTCATCTATCTGTCTATCTATTCATTTATTTATCTTAATTCTTTAGGTCTTGCCCCAGCGTTTGCAGTATGCATTTACAACTGATCCACGGCCACTGTTATGTAATGCTTTACTATTTCATGGTAGTGGAAGTATCTTATAATAATATAATATACGTAACTCTTTTCTCCTGTCTTGTATCATTACCACCATTTCATTTATAAATAATCATACATAGATACATATGTGTATGTACAATAGGTACATAATCAAATGCACTGTTGCTATGATTATATTGAGCTGCTTTTTGTAAAGTCAGTTAAGGATAAACAAATTAATTTTTTTCCACTATTCTTTCTCCAGTACTCTTCTTTTCCTTTTGTATAATTGTATTTCTGATGTATGTTATTTTCTTTCTCTTAAGAATGCCTTTAATATTTCTTTCAAAGCAAGGTCTGCTGGCATCAAATTGTGTGTGTGTATGTGATTTTTTTTTTTTTTTTTTGTCTGAGAAACTCTTTATTTCTCTTTTAGTTTTGAAGTATAATTTTACAGGGTACAGATTTCTAGCTAATGATGTTTTATCCTTTCAACATTTTCAATGTTTCACCTCACTGTGTTTGCCTGCCTGGTTTCTGAGAAGGCAGATGAAATTCTTATGTTTGATACTTTATAGGCAAGCATTTGTTTGTTTGTTTGTTTTGTTTTGTTTTTATGTTTGGCAAATTTTTTCATCATTTTTGATTTCTTGCAGTTTGAATGAGTTATGCCTAGGTGTGTGTGTGTGTATGTATATGTATATACATATATATACTTACATTTATCTTGCCTACTGTTCTCTGAACTTCTGGAACTGTTGTTTGATATCTGACATTAATCTGAAAAATTCTTAGTCATTTTTGATTCAAATTTGTTCCTGTTTCTTTTTTTCTTCTTCCTTTGCAATTTCCATTGCACATATGTTCTATTATTTTTAGTTATTCCCAGTCTTTGTATATTCTATTCTGATGTTTTTGGGGTTTTTTCCCCAATCTTTTTTCCTTTTGGTTTTGAAAGTTTCTATTAATATGTTTTGGAACTCAGAGATTCTTTTCTCAGTGGTACAAATCTCACTAAAATCATTCTTCATTTGTGTTATAGTGTTTTCCATCTCTAGCTTGAAAAGAATTTTTTTAGAAATTCTATCTTTCTGCTTACATTTTCCATCAGCTTGCCTAACATATTTATTATGACTGTTTTAAATTCCTGGTCTGGTAATTACAGCAACACTTTTGAATGGTACAATCAGTCTGAGTCTAGTACTGATACTTGTTCTGTCTCTTTAAATTGTGTTTTTGCCTTTTAGTATGCCTTGTAATATTTTGTAGAAAGCTAGATATGATGTACTAGGTAAAGGAGTGCTGGTAAATAGGCCTTAATGTGTCAGCAAGGTGTGGGGGGAATCAGGCATTCCCTACTTACATGACTCCATCTCATTCTTTTAGTGAACTTGTGCCTCTGGACTGTAAATTTCACACATGCTTTTCTGTACCCCTTCCTATCCTTAGATGCTTTCCCCTAAAAATCATTTTCTCTTGGAATTTAAATTTCTGTGTTACTGATAAAAAATATACCATAATGTTCATTTTTTAACTTTAATCTCTCTAGCATCTATTGTGACACTCACCTTTAGTCTCCAGAGACAGCATAATTAAAAATCATTAATTATATCATACGTTCTGTGAATCAGAAGTCCACAATTATGTACTTGCCATTCCTAGAATTGCAGTTGATAAAAAAGCTTCTGCTTTACGTTTCTTTTATGAAAGGAAGAAAGTGACAGCTGTATCTACATATATGCTGTTTGTTTGAAGGACTCCCAGATGAGATTTTATTTCAAACAAAAATAAATGGCGTGTGTTGTTAAAAGTTTTAACATTGCATTACATTGAAAGTAAATACGTCTACATATTTATAGCTCATTACCCTTGGGTCTCCTAGTATCCAGCACATTTTAGGAGAGTTTCAGCTGACATAGCATGTTAACTGTGCATCTGCGTTCAGCTTCTATTCTTTTGCCAATGGATTATTGCCTTCATACACTTAAAGAGCACAACTTTCTGAGGCAGACGGTGGATGGGCCCTCAGAGTAAAGTGATTGGAGATTCATTCCCTGTAGACTCAAACTCTAAGATTAGAATAGTGGGACAACTGAGAGAGAAGGAGGAATCTTAACCAGATAAAAGATAAGAGACCATATACTTCTCATCACAGAAAGCTCCTTGGAGGTAAAAAGGGGAATAATGCCAAGTGATGTTCACTTCCTATAGGCCTCTATGGTGAATCCATCTTAACTAAGAGATGCGTGCATACATCATGGGAGGATCCTGTTCAGTTCTGCTCAGTTCAGTTGCTCACTTGGGTCTGACTCTTTGCAACCCCATGGACTGCAGCACACCAGGCTTCCCTGTCCATCACCAACTCCTGAAGCTTGCTCATACTCATGTCCATTGAGTCATTGATGCCATCCTACCATCTCACCCTCTGTCATTCCATTCTCCTCCCCCTCTCCCCTTCAATCTTTCCCATCATCAGGGTCTTTTCTAATGAGTCAGCTCTTTTCATCAGGTGGCCAAAGTATTGGAGATTCAGCTTCAGCATATGTCCTTCCAATGAATATTCAGGACTGATATTCTATAGGATTGACTGGTTTGATATCCTTGCAGTTCAAGGGACTCTCAAAAGTCTTCTCCAACACTACAGTCCAAAAGCATCAATTCTGCAGCGCTCAGCTTTCTTTATAACCCAAATCTCACATCCATCCATGACTACTGGAAAACTGTAGCTTTGACTAGATGGACCTTTGTCAGTAAAGTAATGTCACTGCTGTTTAATAAGCTGTCTAGGTTGGTCACAGATTTTCTTCCAAGGACCAAGTATCTTTTAATTTCATGGCTGCAGTCACCATCTGCAGTGATTTTGGAGTCCAAGAAAATAAAATTTGCCACTATTTCCAATTTTTCCCTATCTATTTGCCATGAAGTGATGGGATCAGATATCATGATATTCATTTTTGAATGCTGAGTTTTAAGCCAGAGCTTTCTCTCTCCTGCAAAAGAGAGATACACCAAATATAGACTCTGAACCAGACAAATCAAAATAACTGGCCAAAGGAAAACCAGGAGAAATACCCAATAAATGTGATTCAGGTGACCACAACAGTGAGACTCATTTTCACATTCTCAGGTGTGATAACATTTGACTGTTTCAAAAGTCCTTTAATTAAGATTGATTTTCCTATTGCCACCTATATTTAAAAGCAAACAAACAAGTCCAAAGCAGTGCAGCCCCTCCATTTCAGTTTTATTCAAATTGTGATACGGTTCTTGCTGCTTTGTCTGGAGAGCATTGCTCTGTTTCCACTTTTTCCAAGTTGGCCTCATTTCCTCAGTTAAATTTGTTACCTCAGTGCTGCTGCCACATCCACTTCAAAAGATAATTCCCTGGAGGGCCGAGGAGACCACCTGCCTCTCTAAAAGCCAATACCTTCTTTAGAAACCTGGTCAGATGCTTCAGCTCAGCACGATTGATTTGAAAACCATGGTCTGTAGATATGGGTCAAATTAAGTTCTGTGAGCTTAAGCAAGGTACTTGTTGTCAGAAATCAAACCATTCACACTCACCGAATACATTTCTGGAGTTAGTACTTAAGTTCATTTCTTTTGAGTTTTTCTGGTAAGTAGCAGTCAGAATTACCTTCGTGTAATCCACTGAACAAAAGTGTCCTGTTGCAAACAGGTTAAGATTTTATCTTCCTTGAATAACACTTGAAGAACATGAAGTAAAAAAGTTTTGAAAAGATTCCAAAATTTTAATAACAAGATATTTTAAAAATCTAAATGAGATGGGTTTCACAGGTGCATTAAAACTGAGGAAAGATTTCTGTTATCAGAATTTGGGCAGTGATACCAGCAAAATAACTGATAAGTTGAATTTTTTTTGCATAATAGAGGGACATTTAAAGTGAAGTGAAAGTCACTCACGTGTCCAACTCTTTGTGACCCCATGAAATGTAGCCTTCCAGGCTCCCCTGTCCATGGAATTCTCCAGGCAAGAATACTACAGTGGGTTGCCATTCCCCTTTCCAGGGAATCTTCCCAAACCAGGGATCGAATGTGGGTCTCCAGTGTTTCTGAAAGATTCTTAACTGTCTGAGCCACCAGGGAAGTTTCTTACCATAGCATATTTGTTAACAATGAACTAGTATTGGTATATTATTATTAACTGAAGTTCATAGATTATGTAAAGTCAATTTTTTGTGTTTTACAACTATGAACATAGAGAATAGTTTTTCTCTTTGCATATTTTACCAGTGTGTATTTTTTAAGGAATTGCTCCATTTCATCTAAGTTACAAAATTTGCAGCCATACCTCGTTACCTAATATTCTATTACTGACAACCTCTTTCATTTCTGAAATTAGTAATTTGTGCTTTCTTTTTTCTTGTTTATCCTAGCTACAGGTTTGTAAATGTTGTTAATCTTTGCAAAGCACTAGCTTTTGGTTTTATTGAGTTTTCTCTGTTTCTGTGTTTTCAGTTACATTGATATGCTCTTATTTGTAACATTTTATTTCTTCTGCTTTCTTTACTTTTATATTGTTTTCAATCTGTTGTTTCCTAACGTGGAAGCATATGGGCTTCCTAGGTGGCACTCGTAAAGAATCCAATTGCCGATGCAGGAGATGCAACAGAAAGGGGTTCCATCGCTCGATGGGGAAGATCCCTTGGAGGAGGAAATGGCAACCCACGCCAGTATTCTTGCCTGGGAAATCCCATGGACAGAGGAGCATTGTGGACTACAGTCCATGGGATTACAAAGAGTCAGACATGATTGAGCTCACAATACTGGGTCCTGGGGATGTGGCCCACAGAAGTGTTTCTTTGACTTCCTTTTGTTCCCCCCATAAGTCAAGAGGGGACAGAAGTTGTTTCATTGTCCCTATCTTTGGTCTTATAAAGCTCTGGTAAAGTAGTCTTGCTTTCAGGTCAGATGACTGTTAAAATGAACAACAGTGAGGAATATTTCAAACTGATTGTTTTCCCCACACTTGTCTGAAACCCAAGGGGACTTTCTCCCTTGTTCATTGTCAGAACTCAGTGGAGCCCCGTGTACACCTGTGGTGGATTCAAAACAATATTGTAAAGTAATTAGCCTCCAATTAAAATAAATAAATTTATATTAAAAAATAAATAACAGCCATAATCATCTGGTGGCTCTTAGGACAGTGAGGAGTTCTTAACTCTCAAATTAGTCCCCTCTCAGCCTCCAGCAATTCATCAAATCTGCCTTTCAGTATTTGGGTACCAGTTACTTACTCTAGAATTTTCTGCTTCCAGTAAGCTGATCTTAGCTGATTCTTGGTATATTTATCTCCCTTTCTAAATTCCAGGTGACAATCTGCTCTATTACCTCAGTTTTCTGTTGATCTAAGAAAATTCATTGATTTTCAGTGTATTCATCTGCATTTTCTTTTGAGAATAGAAGTGATGACTCCTCCATACTGATGACTCCTGTCTTTTTCAAGGAATTTCTCACATCCAGGACAACTTAAAATCATACCTGAGAATTATTTTTGTCCTGAAGGTAACATATTTACAGATTGTAGATTTTAGACAAGAGCATTTTGGGGGGAGTCGTTATTCAGCCTATCATAACAGCTAAATTGAAACACCTTCTCAGAAAAAACACATGTTTCTTATTGATATTAATGTCTTTTATGTTTGTAGTAACTTTATTTTGCTTATTTATTTCTGTTGAGATCTTGAAAATTATGTAGCTTGTTCCTCTATGTACACCTTGCTCAACAATTTTGAAATGTGAAGTGGTTGGTAAAAAAATTTCAAATTGAATGTGAGCATGCTATTTTTATATGCTGTTGTTATGACATATATACTTGAATTCTAAGACCATTGAATTTGTTGAGCAAGTGGAAACAAATCCAGATGAATGTTAAATAACCAGACTGTCATCAAAACCATTGGCATGGGGGAGCAACTAAAAATTCTTTATTGACATTATTGTAGTTGCTCTGAGCCTGTTAAATCAGTTATATTAATAACATTAGGCTGAGTGTTGTAAGAAATGAAACCTGGTATGATTTTCTTTGTTCAGTTATTCAGGTCTGTGTGACTTTTGGGAACCCCATGGATTGCAGCACGCCAAGGATCCTTGTCCTTCACTATCTCCTGGAGCTTGTTCAAACTCATGTCCATTTAGTCAGTGATGTCATCCAGCCACCTTGTCCTCTGTCATCCCCTTCTCCCCCTACCTTCAATATTTCCCAGCATCAGAGTCTTTTCTAATGAGTCAGCTCTTTCCATCTGTGGCCCAAGTATTTGAGTTTCAGCTTCAGCATCATTCTTACTAAAGAATATTCCAGATTGATTTCCTTTAGGATTGACTGGTTTGAACTCCTTGCGGTCCAAGGGACTTTCAAAAGTCTTCTCCGACATCACAGTTCTAAAGCACCAATTCTTTGAAACTCAGCTTTCTTTATGGTCCAACTCTCACATCCATACATGACTACTGGAAAACTATAGCTCTGACTAGACAGAACTTTGTTGGCAAATTAATGTCTTTGCTTTTTAATATGCTGTCTAGGTTGGTCATAGCTTTTCTTCCAAGGAGTAAGCGTGTTTTAATTTCATGGCTGCAGTCACCACCTGCAGTGATTTTGGAACCCAAGAAAAGAAAGTCTGTCAGTGTTTTCATTGTTTCCCCATCTATTTGCCATGAAGTGATGTGACCAGATGCCATAATTTTCATGTTTTGAATATTGAGTTTTAAGCCAGCTTTTTCACTCTCCTCTTTCACTTTCATCAAGAGGCTTGTTAGCTCTTCACTTTCTGCCATAAGGGTGGTGTCATCTGCATATCTGAGGTTATTGATATTTCTTCCTGGCAATCTTGATTCCAGCTTGTGCTCATCCAGTCCAGCATTTAGCATGAGGTACTCTGCAAGTAAGTTAAATAAGTGGGGTGACCATATACAGCCTTGATGTACTCCTTTCCCAATTTGGAACCAGTCTGTTGTTCCATGTCCAGTTCTAACTGTTGCTTCTGGACCGGCATACAGGTTTCTCAGGAGGCAGGTTAGGTGGTCTGGTATTTCCCATCTCTTTAAAAAATTTTCAGTTTGTTGTGATCTATGCAGTCAAAGGCTTTAGTGTCATCAATGAAGCATAATTTTTTTATGTTTGCTTAAATAAAATTTTTATTTATAAAATATATTTTTATGTGAACTGTTCCTATGTTTAGACTGTAAGAAGCTAATTTTTNGTTTATATAATTATCTCAGCATAATTAAGTGAATAACATTTTGCTGGTACTATATTAAACTAAAGCTTATGTTTAAGAATATATACCAACTTTTTTTTAATGTACTGAAACATTAAAGCCAATCTATTTTTTGTATGGTTAAGTTCATTTTTATCTTGTCTGGATGCTCATAATTTTTGTATGTTTTGTAAGTTCAAGATTTTTATCACATATTTATAGGAAATAGTCATTTATTATGCCTTTTGAAATGGAGACACAAATTTCCAGTATATTCCTTATATGAAATACTGACTGTAAGCTTTTCCTATATTAAGTTCTGATTCCCTTATTTATACTATGTAAATAGGTACTCAAAAAAATTATTTTTTCCTTGAAAGAAGGTCTTGCTTTCAAGCAAATTAACATTAGCCATACAGGTAAGGGAGTAATATACTCTCCAGACAACGGGAATGGCAAACATAAATAACAATAAAATAATACCTTTCAGAAATACAGGCTGTTACCATTTCCAAGAGTGAAGGTGAGTGGGAGAGTGTTACCGAATCTCTGGTAGTTTTATTCTTAACTTTATGAGGAATCCCCACACTCTTTCCCTCGATAGCTGTGCAAGTTTATATTCCTACCAGTGGTTTAGAAGAGCCCTTTTCTCCACAAACTCATCAACATCTTCTAGTTTTCATCTTTTTGATAACGGCCACGCTAACAGGTGTGAGGCAATCTTTCATTGTAGTTATGATTTTCATGTCCCTGATGACTAGTTTTGTTGAACACATTTCAATGAACCTATTAGGTACTGCTAGGCTGTGGTTCTGTGGCGATGGGAATAGGCTCATGAGAACCAATGTGCACACCCCATTCCAAGGTCACATTCCCCAACACCATGGTGGTAACTTGAACTCAATCATGGTGTAAGAAATTGGTGAAGACTGAAAATCACAGCTTTTATTTATTTATTTATTTATTTTTGAAGAGTCAGTTTATTAGAACATTGCTTCTCTCTTCTTCCCTTACTTTCTTCATGTTGCTTGTGTTTATAGCAACCTTTCAACTTAGGACTTTTGCATTTGCTGTTCCTCTCCCTGAAATGCTCTTTCCCAGAATTTCCCAAAGCTCATCTTCATAGTGAAGTGAAAGTTGGTCAGTCATGCCTGACTCTTTGAGACCCTATATACTATACAGTCCAGGGAATCCTCCAGGCTGAAATACTGGAGTGGGCAGCTGTTCGCATCTCCAGGGGATCTTCCCAACCCAGATCTCCTGCACTGAGGGCAGATTCTTTACCAGCTGAGTCACAAGAGAAGCCCAAGAATACTGGAGTCAGTAGCCTATCCCTTCTCCAGCAGATCTTCCTGACCCACAAATCGAACCGGGGTCTCCTGCATTGCAGGTGGATTCTTTACCAACTGAGCTACCAGGGAAGCCAAGGTCTTATCCACAGGTTAATATATCAGTCAAGCCTTCTTTACTTGTAACAGTAATTAATGCAGGATACAGGATGCTTGGGGCTGGTGCACTGGGATGACCCAGAGGGATGGTATGGGGAGGGAGGTGGGAGGGCAGTTCAGGATTGGGAACACGTGTACACCCGTGGTGGATTCATGTTGATGTATGGCAAAACCAATACAATATTGTAAAGTAATTAGCCTCCAATTAAAATAAATAAATTTAAATTGAAAATAAAACTGTAATTTTCTTTTCCCCTCACCTCCCAGGTTGTCCTAGTAGTAACGAATCTGCCTGCCAATGCAGGAGATTCAAGGAGTCTGTGAATTTGATCTCTGGATCAGGAAGATCTCCTGGAATAGGGAATAGAAACCCACTCCAGTATTTTTGGCTAGAAAACTCCATGGACAGAGAAACGTGTCCGGCTACAGTCCATGGGGCTTAAAAGAGACGGACATGTCTAAGCTCTTACAGCACACATCTTCAAACATGCAAACATAATCCGTATCTTATTCTTCTACTTAAAAGAAGTATCTCTGATTTAATACTTTAAATAATGTTTATTGATTGCTATGATGCACTTTATACGTATTTCCACTGTTTTGGAAAAAAAAAAAAATACTGAATACACAATCACCAGAAGAGTGTCGCTCAGTAATTGCTTGTAGAAAGAATGAACTAATGACACGATTGACATGTTTATGTATATTTAACCAACTTTGATTTGTTTTTATTGCTTAATATTCCTTAAGAGTGTGAAAACTCTGTTGCACTTTTCTCTATTTTCTTAGTGCAGGCTTCCCTGGTGGCTCAGATAGTAAAAAGCCTGCCTGCAGTGTAGGAGACCCTGGTATGATCTTTGGGTCAGAAAGAGCCCCTGGAGAAGGGAAAGGCAACCCACTTCAATATTTTTGTCTGGAGAATTCAATGGAGCAGAGAAAAGAAGGCTGTAGAACATGGAGTCGCAAAGATTCAGAGATGACTGAGCAAATTTGCTGTTCTTGTTCGGTCACTCAGTCATCTCCAACTGTTTGCAACATTACAAACTGCTGAACTCCAGGTCTCCTTGTTCTCCATTTCACAGAGTTGCTCAAACTCATGTCCATTGAGTCAGTGATGCGATCCAACCATCTTGCCCCCTGTCCCCTTCTCGTCCTGCCTTCAATCTTTCCCTACATTAGGGTCTTTTCAAATGAGTTGAATCTTTCAATCAGGTAGCCAAAGTATCGGAGCTTTAGCTTGAGCAACAGTCCCACTAATGGGGACTGATTTCCTTTAGGATTGCCTGGTTTGATCCCCTTGTAGTTCAAGGGACTCTCTCTCAAGAGTCTCCTCCAACACCACACCTCCAAAGCATCAATTCTTCAGTGCTCAGTGTTCTTTATGGTCCAACTCTCACATCTACAAGACCACTGTAAAAACCATAGGTTTGACTATATGGACCTTTGTTGGCAAAGTAATGTCTCTGTTTTTTAATATACTGTCTAGCTTTGTCATAACTTTCCTTCCAAAGAGCAAGTGTCTTTTAATTTCATGACTGCAGTCACCATATGCAGTCATTTTGGAGCCCCCCAAAATAAAGTCTGTCACTGTTTCCATTATTTCTCCATTTATTTGCCATGAAGTGATGGGACTAGATGCCATGATCTTAGTTTTTTGAATGAAGTGTTTTAAACCAGCTTTTTCACTCCTCTTTCACCTACATCAAGAGGCTCTTTAGTTCCTCATCATTTTCTGCTATAAGAGTGTTGTCATCTGCATATCTGAGGTTATTGATATTTCTCCTGGCAATCTCAGTCAAGTTTGTCCTTCATCCAGTCCAGCATTTTGTATGACGTACTCTGCATATAAATTTATTAAGCAGGGTACAACATACAGCCTTGACGTATGTCCCAAATTGAAACCAATTCGTTCTTCCATGTCCACTTCTAACAGTTGCTTCTTGACCTGCATATATGTTTCTCAGGAGGCAGGTAAGGTGGTCTGTTATTCCCATCTCTTTAAAAATTTTCCATAGTTTGTTGTGATCCACACAGTCAAAGGCTTTAGCATAGTCAATGAAGCAGATGTATTTCTGGATTTCTCTTCCTTTTTGTATGATTCAACAGATGTTGACAATTTGATCTCTGTTTCCTCTGCCTTTTCTAAATGCAGCTTGAATATCTGAAAGCTCTCAGCTGATGTACTGGCTTGGAGAATTTTGAGCATTACTTTAATAGCATGTGAAATAAGTGCAATTATGTGGTAGTTTGAGCATTCTTTGACATTGCCCTTCTTTGCAGCTGGAGTGAAACTGACCTTTTCCAGTCTCGGGGCTACTGTTGAGCTTTCCAAATTCTCTGGCATATTGAGTGCAGCACTTTAACAGCATCATCTTTTTAGGATTTTAAATAGTTCATCTGGAATTCCATCCCCTCCACCAGGCTTATTTGTGTAATGTATTCCTAAGTGATGCTTCCTTGATTCTCACTCCAAGATATATGGCTCTAGGTGAGTGATCACACTGTTTTGGTTATTTGGGTCATTAAGATCTTTTTTTTTTTTTTGGTATAGTTCTGTGTATTCTTGCCACCTCTTCTTAATATCTTCTACTTCTGTTAGGTCCATACCATTTCTGTCTTTTATCATGCCCATCTTTTCATAAAATATCCCCTTGGTATCTCTGATTTTTTTGAAGAGATCTCTAGTCTTTCACATTATATTGCTTTTCTCTATTTCTCTGCATTGTTCACTTTGGAAGGTTTCTTATCTCTCCTGGCTATTCTTTGAAACTGCATTCAGATGTTTAAATCTTATTTTTTTTTTTGCCTTTTGCTTCTCTTCTTTGCTTAGATATTTGTAAGTCCTCATCAGACAACCAATTTGCCTTTTTGCATTTCTTTTTCTTGAGGATGGCTTTAATCACTGCCTTCTGAGCAATATCAGTCATCTCCATCCATAGTTCATCAGGCACTCTGTCTATCAGATCTAATCCCTCAAATCTATTTGTCACTCCCACTGTAGAATCATAAACGATTTGATTTAGGTCATACCTGAATGGTCTAGTGGTTTTCTCTACTTTCTTCAATTTAAGCCTGAATTTGGGAATAAGGAGTTCATGACCTGAGCCACAGTCAGCTCCTGATCTTGTTTTTGCAACTTTGACTACAAAAAATATAATCAATCTGATTCTGGTATTGAATATGTGGTGATGTGTAAAATTGTCTCTTGTGTTGTTAGCTATGGCCAGTTTGTTCTGTTGGCAAAACTGTATTACCCTTTGCCCTGTTTCATTTTGTACTCCAAGGCCAAACTTGCCTGCTACTCCTGGTATCTCTTGCCTTTCTACTTTTATGTTCCAGTGTCCTATGATGGAAAGGATATCTTTTCTTGGTGTTAGTTCTAGAAAGTCTTGTATGTCTTCATAGACCCGTTCAACCTTAGCTTCTTTGGCATTAGTAGTTGAGGCACAGACTTAGATTACTGTGATATTGAATGGTTTTACTTGAAACAGAGATCATTCTGTCTCTTTTGAGACTGCAACCAAGTACAGCATTTCAGACCCTTTTGTTGACTATAAGGGCTACTCCATTTTTTCTATGGGATTCTTGCCCACAGTGTTAGATATAATGGTCATCAAATTAAATTCACCCATTTCAGTCCATTTTAGTTCACTGATTCCTAAAATGTCAGTGTTCACTCTTGTCATCTCCTGTTTGACCGCTTTCCATTTACCTCGTTCTCGGACCTAAAATTCCAGGTTCCTATGCAATATTGTTCTTTAAAGCATCTGACTTTACTTTCACCACCAGGCGTATCCACAACTTTAATCAGCTTCTTCATTCCTTCTTGAGTTATTTCTCCTCGCATCTCTAGTAGCATGTTGGGCACCTACTGAGTTGGGGAGTTCATCCTTCAGTGTCGTATCATTTTGCTTTTTCATACTGTTCATGGGGTCCTCAAGGGAAGAATGCTGAAGTGGTTTACCATTCCCTTCTCCTGTGGCCACGTTTTGTTGGAACTCTTCACCATGACCCATCTGTGTTGGGTGGCCCTACATGGCATGGCTCATCGTTTCACTGAGTTAGATTAGATTTTTATCTGTGTGATCAGTTTGGTCAATTTTCTGTGATTGAGGTTTCCATTCAGTCTGTACTCTGATGATTGAGGATAAGAGGCTTGTGGATGCTTCCTGGTGGGAGGACTGGCTGTTGGTAAAACTGCTCTGGTGGGCAGGGCCATGCTCAGTGAATCTTTAATCCAATTCTCTGCTGATGGCTGGGCCTGTGTTTCCTCCTTGTAGTTTGGTCTCAGGCCAGACCATGGTAGGGATATGGTGGTAATCGTAACCTCCTTCACAAGTACTTAGTCAAGGAAGCTGTGGCTCCCAGGACTGTTGTAGTCAGTGACCTTGACTCTACGGTAGGCCACTCTTGACCCACATTCTGCCAGACACTCCCAGACACACAGGCAAGTCTTGCTCAGCTTTCTATGGGGTCACTGCTCTCTTCTTCTGGGTCCTGGTGCACACAAGTTTTGTTGTGCACTCCAAGAGTCTGTTTCTCTGGAGATTCTCAGTCCTGTTAATGAATCCCAAGGTTGGGAAATCTGTTGTGGGCCCTAAAACTTTTGCAACAGTGTGAGAACAATTTGGTATAATGTTCTCCAGTTTGTGCGTGGTCTGCTCAGCAGCTCTATAATGGCACTAATGGTGACCTCTTCCAAAAGGCTTCATGCCACACACTGCAGCATCCAGGTCTGCTGCAGCCAGCGCCCCTGACCCTGTGGCAGGTCAGTGCTGAGCCATGCCTCCACAAGAGACACTCAAACACTCAAAGGCAGGTCTGGTTTAGTCTCTTGTGGGGGTCCCTGATCCTTTTCCTGGGTCCTTTTGTGCACAAGGTTTTGTTTGTGCCCTCTGAGCATTTCTGGGGCATCTGAGGTTTGATTCTAAGCGTGATTTTGCCCCTCCTACCATCTTGTTGGAGCATCTCCTTTGCCTTTGGACATGGATTATCTTTTTTTGGTGGGATCCAACATTCTCCTGTTGATGGTTGTTCAGCAGCGAGTTGCAATCTTGGTGTTCTCTAAGGAGAAAATGAGAGCACGTCCTTCTACTCTGCCATCTTGAAATAATCTATTTTGTTATCTCTTTGCAATAAAATTTGAAAAGTTTTAAAATCAGTAAGTTTTTGTATCATGTAAGATGTTAAATAGGGCAAAGGCTGTACTTTACATTAAATTTTGATATATTAATTCTAAGTAAATTTATCTCAGACAAATCTAGAGAGATAACCCCATTCTCATTAACAAGGCTTTATGTACTTTTTTTTTTTTTCCAGCAGCATGTGAAATGGAGCTAGTGTGTAGGGACTGTGCATTCACTGGAGTACTCCTGTGAGAAGTGTCTGATGTTGGGAGTGATCAGTTTGCAAAACTATCATTCAAATAGTCACCACATAAATTTATAGCAAGTGGTTATTGTCACGAATCCATAAAAAAGTGTTTTCTTGAAGAACTGTATCAATTGTGAACACATAACATATGTTGAAAATGTGTTTCTTACTTGCATTCATCTTCCTGAACTATATTATTATTAATGTATTCTCATGACCATGACTTATAAACCAAAATTTATTTGATGGCAATCTTCTGCTTGCTTCAGTAACACTGAATTGAATCAGTGCCATTTGGTATTTGAATACGCATTTGACATAGCTATGTGAGAGGGGAAAATCTGTACATATCTGCATTATCTTCCAAAAGCCAGTACTGTTAACATAAAGAAATAGAAAAAAAGGACTAAAATGTGAAAGCAGTATATATGCAAAGCTATATGAGGAAGGGAAAGGCAAAAGCAGTATGGGAGAAAAAAGCATCTGATTCCATATTAAATTCTCTCTTTGAAGAGTCAATTCAATTACATTTTAATCTAAACTCATGCCACTCATGAGTAAAAATGAGTTTAATTACCTTAACATATAAAGTTTATCTTGGAGCTTTCTATTAATCAAACACCTACATTTTACAAATATTATCTTCAGTTTCTCAACTTAANTTCCTGAACTATATTATTATTAATGTATTCTCATGACCATGACTTATAAACCAAAATTTATTTGATGGCAATCTTCTGCTTGCTTCAGTAACACTGAATTGAATCAGTGCCATTTGGTATTTGAATACGCATTTGACATAGCTATGTGAGAGGGGAAAATCTGTACATATCTGCATTATCTTCCAAAAGCCAGTACTGTTAACATAAAGAAATAGAAAAAAAGGACTAAAATGTGAAAGCAGTATATATGCAAAGCTATATGAGGAAGGGAAAGGCAAAAGCAGTATGGGAGAAAAAAGCATCTGATTCCATATTAAATTCTCTCTTTGAAGAGTCAATTCAATTACATTTTAATCTAAACTCATGCCACTCATGAGTAAAAATGAGTTTAATTACCTTAACATATAAAGTTTATCTTGGGGCATTCTATTAATCAAACACCTACATTTTACAAATATTATCTTCAGTCTCTCAACTTAGGTTATCATTTATCCAATTTAATGTAGCACAAAACTGCCACAGATTTTGTAAACACATACCACACATAGTTCATACATATGCCTATGCCCACACATATCTGTTTTTTCAAATTTATTTATTTTAATTGGAGGCTAATTACTTTATAATATTGTATTGGTTTTGCCACACATCAACATGAATCTGCCATGGGCGCACACGTGTACCCAATCCTGAACCCCCCCCCCACCTTCCTCCCCATACCATCCCTCTGGGTCATCCCAGTGCACCAGCCCCAGGCATCCTGTATCCTGCATTGAACCTATATTGGCAATTCATTTCTTATATGATATTATACATGTTTCAATGCCATGATTTGGGAGAATGGTTTTATAGATTTTGAGAATGACCCTTGGTTGACAAGCAGCCAGAAAATGGAAACTCAACTGCTACAACCACACTGAACTGAATTCTGCTGACAACATGAAAATCCTGGAAGACCGGTCCCCAGAATATCAGAAAGGAACACAGCCTTGCTAACACCTTGATTTCAATTTTGTGAAAACTTTGTCAGAATTCTGACTTATAGAATAGTAAGATAATACACAAAATTGTGTCAGTACAATAATGGTAGAGAACTAATAGAGAAGCAATGACTTGTCTCCTGTTTATAGGGAAAGAAATGTTAGTCATCCAGCCTTCCAGTTAAGACTTATTAAACTAGGAATGCTTCTACTGGCTAAAAATACAGTGGTGGACAGGATAGTCTCTGCTCTCATGGAACTTGGATCTTTTTAAGATCCCATTTTGCTAACAGGGTCAACCATTTTATCACTAATCACTTTCCTGAAAACAAGAAACCCATGATAGTGTGTATGGAGATTTAAGATTATCATGATTACAACATGGACCCGTGATGGCTCAGCAGGTTAAGAATCTGCTTGCAATGTAGGGGATACAGGAGACATAGGCTTGATTCCTGGGTCTGAAAGATCCCCTGGAGGAGGTAATAGCAACTCATTCTAGTATTCTTGCCTGAGAAAGGCCATGGACAGAGGAACCTGGTAGGCTACAGTTTAAAGGGTCACAAAAAGTCAGACATGACTATGCATACACATACACACACACACACATACATATATATATCATTTTACCCCAGAGGCTCTATTTCCTATGACCTTTAATTTAGGATTCATGTTCACACATCCAACCAGGCCCAGATTCTCTGGAATTGTTTTGCTCCATTGAATTTATTGTATACTATATTTTATAATGTCATTGTGCTTTCCCCCCAAGATTATCTTGAGAAATTACATTGCCTAAAGGTAAGAGAAGATTCTTGAGATTCCCTTGGACTGCAAGAAGATTCAACCAGTCCATTCTGAAGGAGATCAACCTTGGGATTTCTTTGGAAGGAATTATGGTGAAGCTGAAACTCCAGTACTTTGGCCACCTCATGCGAAGAGTTGACTCATTGGAAAAGACTCTGATGCTGGGAGGGATGGGGGGCAGGAGGAGAAGAGGATGACGGAGGATGAGATGGCTGGATGGTATCACTGACTTGATGGACGCGAGTCTGAGTGAGCTCCGGGAGATGGTGATGGACAGGGAGGCCTGGCGTGCTGCGATTCATGGGGTCTCAAAGAGTCGGACACGAGTGAGGGACTGAACTGAACTGAACTGAAAGGTAAAAGGGACAATTTAATCTTGCTATTGAGTTTTTTTTCTTAACATTTATTTGTCTGCACAATTTCACAAAAACTGTCACATAAAAACTTCATATTATTTCAGCCCTTTCCTACGAGAGCATATTTATATTTTTAATCAGTAGTATACACAACAGTANCTACAAGAGCATATTTATATTTTTAATCAGTAGTATACACTACAGTAAAATAGTAAGTTCTCTTTAAGATAAGACATTTAAAAATATTATTGGTCCAGCCAAAAGTTTGTTCTTTTTTCTATAAAATGACTCTAATAGCACTTAGTTTTCTAACTTAATTTGAAACAATTTTGTTAGATTGTATTGTGACAGCTGTCATATCAGCATGTACTTTAAAAAAGACATCAAAATTAATGAATTTCTGTGTATTCATTTTAATATTGAAAGAAAAAAAGCAGCATTTTTGGAAGATTGTGTTTTATTATTTCAAGAAAGATAAAAATGCAACTGAAATACACAAGATTTGTGCAGTGTATGGAGAAGGTGCTGTGACTGATCAAATGTTTCAAAAAGGGTTTGCAAAATTTTGTCCCGGAGATTTCTCACTGGACAACACTCCACAGTCAGGTAGACCTGCTGAATTTTACAGCCATCAGATTGGCACATTAATTAAGAATAATCAACATTGTGCCATGTGAAAGATAACTGGCATACTCAAAACACCCAAATCAAGTACTGAAAATTATCTGAACCAACTTGATAATGTTAATCAGTTTATGGTTATGTTCTGCATA
>SJYQ01095307.1:20072-62986 GCA_006410935.1 Redunca redunca | reverse complement strand
TATATCTTTTCCACATGTGATTCTCCACAGAAACGTAAGGAAAATGTTTTATTTTTAAAACGAAATGGTGATCGATGATGACAAGTGGATATTGTACAATAATGTGGAAAATACGAGATTGTGGAGCAAGTGAAATGAACTACCACCAACCATACCAAAGACCAGACTACATCCAAAGAAGGGGATATATATATGCAGTGGGATTGGAAAGGAGTCCTCTATTATGAATTCTTTTCAGAAAACCAAATGATTAATTCTAACAATACTGGACCCAGTTAGACCAACTGAAAGCAGCACTTGATGAAAAACATCCAGAATTAGTCAACAGAAAATGCATACCTTCTGTCAGAGTGATGCAAGACTGCATGTGTCTTGCCTGGTCTTTGATGACCAGGCAGAAACTGTTAGAATTTGGCTGGGAAGTTCTGATTCATCTGCATTCAGCCAGACACTGCACTTTTGTATTTCCAGTTGTTTGGTCTCTACGAAAGGAAAAGAATTCAATTCTCTGGAAGACTGTAAAAAGTCACCTGGAACAGTTCTTTTTTTTGGAGAGACAGAATGATGAAAATGCATTAAAAAAGGGTAAAAAAAATAGTGGAGCAAAATGATGACTATGTTGTTCAATAAAATTCTTCGTGAAGACAAAAACTGTGTCTTTATTTTTACTTGAAAACCAAAGAAAGTTTTTGGAAAACCTCCACAAACATTTTTCTTTTTCTTTTTTTGCTTCCAAAACAGTTTTATCAGGATGGGTCTTCAATGACTGTTTTTCCTTTTTTTTTTTCATTTGTTTGTTTATTTTTGTTAATAGAAGCCTATGAGTTTATATGTTTTTAAAAACACAATTTTATATAAAAACATCTTTTCTTCCCTGTTATAGTGTTTCTCAGAATTATGCTTATATTTCATTTCTGACCAAATCATCAAGGCTACTAGACTGCCTTTAGGCTTTTTCAATTTTTGTTTTTTAATTAATTTTTGTTGGAGTGTAGTGTGCTGTTTTAGTTTCTTGCTGTGTAGAAAAGTGACTCAATTACTTTTGGGATATATATATATATATATATCCACTCTTTATATTTTCTTCCCATTTAGGTCATCATACAGCATTGAGTAGAGTTCTCTGTGCTGTACAGTAGGTTATTATTATTTATCTACCTTATACATAGCAGTGTATTTATATCAGTTCCAATCTCCCAATCCCTCCTTGTACTCTTTTCCACTTTGATAACCATAAGTTTGCTTTCTACATCTATGATTCTATTTCTGATTTGCAAATAAGTTAATCTCTACTGTTATTATAGATTCCACCTATAAACTATTTTATCCAATACTTTTTTTTTCTTTCTGACTTCCTTTACTCTGGGTGACAATCTCTGGATATATTCATATCTCTGTAAATGGCACTATTTTGTGCCTGTTTATGGCCGAGCAATATTTCATCATACATATGTACACATTTGCTTTATCCATTCCACTGTAGCAGGTATTTAGGTTGCTTCCATGTCCTGGCTATTGTGAATAGTGTTGTGATTAATACTGGAATGCATGCATCCTTTCAAACAATGGTTTTCTCTGAATACATGTCTAAAAGTGGAATTGCTGGGTCATAATAACTGAGGGTTTTTTTTTGTTTGTTTGCTTGTTTTTTTATTCTCTCTTTTATATTGAACAGATGGGAAGAAGTCAAAGATTAGGACATTATTGAATTCATGTAGAGAGAAAGAAATCACAAGGATTATATAAGGTTAGGATTAGAAACATAGAAATAAGATAAAAGTTTTCGAAAGCAAAGGTAGAATAATGTTAAGGTCTTTTTTATGTTTTGAGAAAAGATTTCCTAGAACTATTTCACTTTAATTAGTACATTAAAGGCCTAGCCTAGAGGATTTGGCTCATAAAGTTAACCCCTACTATGAAGAAGATATCCTCTCATCTATATGATCAGAGGCTGGAGATTTGCTAATAGGTAGAGGATGTGTCAGAAGATATGGAAACAGACTTACTTCCGGATAATTGTGAAAAATTAAGAAGAAAGGAGGGTCAAAGTTGTTTAACTATCATATTTTTGTTCAAATTTCCTTCTTCCATACCTTGGCCTAGAAACAAAAACTTTTAGATAATTTAAATTATTAGCTCCGATAGTTTTTTTTTGTGGAGACTTCAAGTTTTTCTATTTAAAGTACCTTGTCATCTGTAAATAGTGAGAATTTTAGCTTTCCCCTTCTAATTTGGACAGCCTTTATGTTTCTTGTCTGACTGTTAGGGTTCAGTTCAGTTCAGTTCAGTCACTGTCGTGTCCGACTCTTTGTGACCCCATTGTTAGGGTTAGGACTTATTAATACTTTTTAAATAAAAAGTTGTCAGAGTGGGCATCCTTGTCTTATTCTTGAATTTAGAGGAAAAGCTTTTAGCTTTTAGTCACTTGAGTATGTTATTAGCAGTGAAAGTGAAAGTGTAGTTGGTAGTCAGTCCTGCCAGACTCTTTGCAACCCCATGGACTGCAGCCTGCCAGGTTCCTCTGACATGGGATTTTTCCAGGCAAGGATACTGGAGTGGTTTGCCATTTCCTTCTCTAGGGTATCTTCCGGACCCTTACCTATTGAGACACCTTCTTAATTTTTACCTATTGTCATCCTGGTTATTTAACTTATATGCAGAGTACATCATGTGAAATGCCAGGCTGGATGAAGCACAAACTGGAATTAAGATTTCCGGGGGGAAATATCAATAACTTCAGATATGCAGATGACACTACCATTATGGCAGAAAGTGAAGAGGAACTAAAGAGCCTCTTGATGAAAGTGAAAAAGGAGAGTGAAAAAGCTGGTTTAAAACTCAACATTCAAAAAACTTAGAACATGGCAAGCTTAGATCACGGCAAACTTAGATCACTTCATGGCAAATAGATGGGAAAACAGTAGGAACAGTGAGAGACTGTTTTCGTAGGCTCCAAAATCACTGCAGATGGTGACTGCTACTGCTACTGATAAGTCACTTCAGTCATGTCCGACTCTGTGGGACCCCATAGACAGCAGCCCACCAGTCTCCCCCATCCCTGGGATTCTCCAGGCAAGAACACTGGAGTGGGTTGCCATTTCCTTCTCCAATGCATGAAAGTGAAAAGCAAAAGTGAAATTGCTCAGCCATGCCCGACTCTTCACGACCCCGTGGACTGCAGCCTACCAGGCTCCTCCATCCATAGGATTTTCCAGGCAAGAGTACTGGAGTGGGGTGCCATTGCCTTCTCCTTCTCCTTCTCACCATTGCAGATGGTGACAGCAGCCATGAAATTAAAAGATGCTTGCTCCTTGGAAAAAAAACCTATGACAAAACTAGTGTATTATAAAGCAGAGACATTACTTTGCCTACAGAGGTTCATCTAGTCAAGGCTACGGTTTTTTCAGTAGTCATGTATGGATGTGAGAGTGGACTATAAAGAAAGTTGAACACCAAAGCACTGATGCTTTTGAAGTGTGGTACTGGAGAAAACTCTTGCGAGTTCCTTGGACTGGAAGGAGATCCATCCTAAAGGAAGTCAGTCCTGAATATTCTTGGAAGGACTGATACTGAAGCTGCAGCTCCAATACTTTGATCACCTGATGCAAAGAAGTGACCCATTTGAAAAGACCCTGCTGCTGGGAAAGATTGAAGGCGGGAGGAGAAGGGGACAACAGAGGATGAGACGGTTGGATAGCATCATGGACTCAATGGCCATTGAGCAAATTCTGGGAGCTGGAGATAGACAGGGGGCCTGATGTGCTGTGGTCCATGGGGTCACAAAGAGTCAGACACAACTGAGTGACTGAACTTACTGGTTATTTTTCCAGTAGTTATGTATGGATGTGAGAGTTGGACCATAAAGAAAGCTGAGTGTCAAAGAATTGATTCTTTTGAACTGTGGTGTTGGAGAAGACTATTGAGAGTTCCTTGGACTGCAAAGAGATCTAACCAGTCCATCCTAAAGCAAATCTGTCCTGAACATTCATGGAAAGGACTGATACTGAAGCTGCAGCTCCAATACTTTGGCCACTTGATGCAAAGAACTGACTCATTGGCAAAGAGCTGATGCTGGGAAAGATTGCAGGCAGGAGAAGGAGACAACAGAGGATGAGATCCTTGGGTGGCATTAGTGACTCAATGGACATGAGGCTGAGTAAGAGTACCTCATGAGAAATGCTGGGCTGGAGGAAGCACAAGCTGGAATCAAGATTGCTGGGAGAAATATCAATAACTCAGATATGCAGATGATACCACCCTTATGGTAGAAAGTGAAGAGAACTAAAGAGCCTCTTGATGAAAGTGAAAGAGGAGAGTGAAAATATTGGCTTAAAGCTCAACATTCAGAAAACTAAGATCATGGCATCCGGTCCCATCACTTCACGGGAAATAGATGAGGAAACAGTGGACACAGTGGCTGACTTTATTTTTCTGGGCTCCAAAATCACTGCAGATGGTGACTGCAGCCATGAAATTAAAAGATGCTTACTCCTTGGAAGGAAAGTTATGACCAACCTAGACAGCATATTCAAAAGCAGAGACATTACTTTGCCAACAAAGGTCCATCTAGTCAAGGCTATGGTTTTTCCAGTGGTCATGTATGGATGTGAGAATTGGACTGTGAAGAAAGCTTAGTGCTGAAGAATTGATGCTTTTGGACTGTGGTATTGGAGAAGACTCTTGAGAGTCCCTTGGACTGCAAGGAGATCCAACCAGTCCATCCTAAAGGAGATCAGTCCTGGGTGTTCATTGAAAGGACTGATGTTGAAGCTGAAACTAATACTTCGGCCACCTCATGAGAAGAGCTGACTCATCTGAAAAGACCCAGATGCTGGGAAAGATTGAGGGCAGGAGGAAAAGGGGACGATGGAGGATGAGATGGTTGGATGGCATCACCGACTCAATGGACATGGGTTGGGTGGACTCCGGGAGTTGGTGATGGACAGGGAGGCCTGGCATGCTGCGGTTCATGGGGTCACAAAGAGTCCGACATGACTGAGACTGAAATGACCTTGTTGATCTACCAGGGAAGCCCCCTTGATATTATTGGTGGGCTTGTCAAAAATGGCCTTTTGTATATTGAGGGGTATTCCCCCCATTCTAACTTTGATGATAGTTTTTACCATAAATGGGTGCTACATTTATGTCAAATGCTTTTTCTGTATTTATTAAAATGACAATGTGATATTTATCATTTGTTTTATTAATGTGATGTATCACACTGATTTGTTGATATCAAATCACCCTTGTATCATTAGAATAAATCCCACTTGATCACAATGTATGATTCTTTCTATAAATTGTTGAATTTAGTTTGCAAATATTTCATGGAGAATTTTTTGCATCTAACTTCATCGGAGATATTGGTGTGTGATTTTTCTTTTTTTTTGTGGTGTCTTTGTGTAGCCTTTTAGTATCAGGGTAATAGTGGCCTTATAGAGTGAATTTGAGACTGCTCCCTCCTCTTTAATTTCTTATAATAGCTTGATAAGATAACTAGTAGCTCTTTTTAATATATTTGATAGAATTTCCTTCTGTACCCTGGAGCAGGTACTCAGTGTGGGCCAGGGCATGTGCTGGGGTCCTTGCGTATAACTGGATGAAGTCCCAGGCAGTTTCAATCTGCTTCCTTTGCCTTGTTCCCAAGAGAAAGCAAGTGTGTGCATCCTTTTCCTGAGTGGGGTCCTGGTGTCTTACAGCCCTCTTGTTAGTCCCATCAGTTTTCAAGCTAGCTAAGAGGACTTGTCTTTCTGGAGGCCAAACCCAGGGCTGGGGTGCTCAATATGTGGTTTGAACTGCTTACTCCCCAGAAAGTATATCCAAGTCTGTATATTTCCCCTCCATGCTCTGTTTCATCCTAAGAGGAAGATTCCAACTCGATTGCTTTTCTTCCTTTTCTACCTGACTCTGTGGATCTTTCTTTACAGCCTTGGTTGTACATGTGTTATTCTGTGAGTCTTCAGCTTCTTTTCCACATGTAGATGCATTTTCAATGTTCTCATGAGGGTGCTCAGAATTTTCCTGGTTTTCCATCTTCATCTCCTTCTCCATATTCTCTATCTCTTTAGCAGTTGTATCCTCCGTTGCTTCAATCATCTCATCCCAGGGCCATATCCCTGGACTTTAATCACTCTGAGATAAATTCACATAATACAAAGGAATCACTTTCTTGTAGAACATAAATGGAAGAATGTCAGCAATTTTTTGATTCAGTGTAATACTACCAGTACACCAGTTATAAAACAAATAAGGGCACTCTATTCAAGTTTCTTCTTTTTTGTTTCTTTCTCATATGTTATCATTTCATATTGTTTTTCTTCTTGCATTATGGTTTAGGCAACCCAGGTGGCGCTAGAGGTAAAGAATCCACCTGGCAATGTAGGAGATAAAAGAGACATTGATTCAATCCCTGGGNGGAAATAGATGAGGAAACAGTGGACACAGTGGCCGACTTTATTTTTCTGGGCTCCAAAATCACTGCAGATGGTGACTGCAGCCATGAAATTAAAAGATGCTTACTCCTTGGAAGGAAAGTTATGACCAACCTAGACAGCATATTCAAAAGCAGAGACATTACTTTGCCAACAAAGGTCCATCTAGTCAAGGTTATGGTTTTTCCAGTGGTCATGTATGGATGTGAGAATCGGACTGTGAAGAAAGCTTAGCGCTGAAGAATTGATGCTTTTGGACTGTGGTGTTGGAGAAGACTCTTGAGAGTCCCTTGGACTGCAAGGAGATCCAACCAGTCCATCCTAAAGGAGATCAGTCCTGGGTGTTCATTGAAAGGACTGATGTTGAAGCTGAAACTCTAATACTTCGGCCACCTCATGAGAAGAGCTGACTCATCTGAAAAGACCCAGATGCTGGGAAAGATTGAGGGCAGGAGGAAAAGGGGACGACGGAGGATGAGATGGTTGGATGGCATCACCTACTCAATGGACATGGGTTGGGTGGACTCCGGGAGTTGGTGATGGACAGGGAGGCCTGGCATGCTGTGGTTCATGGGGTCACAAAGAGTCCGACATGACTGAGACTGAAATGACCTTGTTGATCTACCAGGGAAGCCCCCTTGATATTATTGGTGGGCTTGTCAAAAATGGTCTTTTGTATATTGAGGGGTATTCCCCCCATTCTAACTTTGATGATAGTTTTTACCATAAATGGGTGCTACATTTATGTCAAATGCTTTTTCTGTATTTATTAAAACGAACAATGTGATATTTATCATTTTTTTATTAATGTGATATATCACACTGATTTGTTGATATCAAATCACCCTTGTATCATTAGAATAAATCCCACTTGATCACAATGTATGATTCTTTCTATAAATTGTTGAATTTAGTTTGCAAATATTTCATTGAGAATTTTTTGCATCTAACTTCATCGGAGATATTGGCGTGTGATTTTTCTTTTTTTTGTGGTGTCTTTGTGTAGCCTTTTAGTATCAGGGTAATAGTGGCCTTATAGAGTGAATTTGAGACTGTTCCCTCCTCTTTAATTTCTTATAATAGCTTGATAAAGATAACTAGTAGCTCTTTTTAATATATTTGATAGAATTCCCTTCTGTACCCTGGAGCAGGTACTCACTGTGGGCCAGGGCATGTGCTGGGGTCCTTGCGTATAACTGGATGAAGTCCTAGGCAGTTTCAATCTGCTTCCTTTGCCTTGTTCCCAAGAGAAAGCAAGTGTGTGCATCCTTTTCCTGAGTGGGGTCCTGGTGTCTTACAGCCCTCTTGTTAGTCCCATCAGTTTTCAAGCTAGCTAAGTGGACTTGTCTTTCTGGAGGCCAACCCCAGGGCTGGGGTGCTCAATATGTGGTTTGAACTGCTTACTCCCCAGAAAGTATATCCAAGTCTGTATATTTCCCCTCCATGCTCTGTTTCATCCTAAGAGGAAGATTCCAACTCGATTGCTTTTTTTCCTTTTCTACCTGACTCTGTGGATCTTTCTTTACAGTCTTGGTTGTAAATGTGTTATTCTGTGAGTCTTCAGCTTCTTTTCCACACGTAGATGCATTTTCAATGTTCTCATGAGGGCACTCAGAATTTCCCTGGTCTGCCATCTTCATCTCCTTCTCCACATTCTCTATCTCTTTAGCAGTTGTATCCTCGTTTCAATCATCTCATCCCAGGGCCATATCCCTGGACTTTAATCACTCTGAGATAAATTCACATAATACAAAGGAATCACTTTCTTGTAGAACATAAATGGAAGAATGTCAGCAATTTTTTGATTCAGTGTAATACTACCAGTACACCAGTTATAAAACAAATAAGGGCACTCTATTCAAGTTTCTTCTTCTTCTTTTTTCCTTTCTCATATGTTATCATTTCATATTGTTTTTCTTCTTGCATTATGGTTGGGGCAACCCAGGTGGCGCTAGAGGTAAAGAATCCACCTGGCAATGTAGGAGATGAAAGAGACATTGATTCAACCCCTGGGTCAGGAAGATCCCCTGGAGAAGGGAAAGGCAATGCACTCCATTATTCTTACCTGTAAAATCTCATAGATGTTGGACTTGGTAGGCTACAGTCCATGGGGTCACAGAGTTGAACTCGATTGAACATACACACACGTTTTTCTTCTGTCACATATACTCAGGTGTCATCATCTAATACTGGAATATCCTTTAACCAATATCATTATCTCAATGTCATCTTTCAGCCATGTAAATGTGGCAACAGTATTACTCATCAGTTTCAGAGAAAAGTTGCAAGTGAACAGATGAATCAATCTCATCTGTAGCCCGTACCTCAAATACCAAACAATAACCTTACTCAGTTCTCCTGTTCAAAGCTCAACCTCACATTCAAACCCCTGTATGTGAAACAGCAAAAGAGACACAGATGTACAGAACAGTCTTTTGAACTCTGTGGGAGAGGGAGAGGGTGGGATGATTTGGGAGAATGGCATTGAAGCATGTATAATATCATATATGAAATGAATCGCCAGTCCAGGTTCTATGCATGATACTGGATGCTTGGGGTTGGTGCACTGGGATGACCCAGAGGGATGGTACGGGGAAGGAGGAGGGAGGGGTGTTCAGGATGGGGAACACTTGTATACCTGTGGCAGATTCATGTTGATGTATGGCAAAACCAATACAATATTGTAAAGTAATTAACCTCCAATTAAAATAAATAAAATTATTTTTAAAAAATAAATGTTAAAATATTTGCCTTTTCTTTAGCTCTGTCTCCTTTGTTCTCAGTAACTAACTTGATATTGTATATTGCAGCAAACATAAAAGAAAAAGCATAAGAATTTTCTTAAACTTCCTGTCATTAACCTGAACACCAAATGGCATACACGCCTCCACTTTCACCCTCCTATCTATTTATAATTAAAAGTTATCCTCTCTACTATGGAAATCAGTATTTCTACTCCACTCTGAATTTAACATCTGCTTTTTCTAGTGTCTAAAATGTTATGTATCAACTATGTCCAGTGTTCTCAGACTCTTCTTTTCTACTGCCTTGTTCCCACCAGTCAGTTCTCTCCCACAGGGTACAGGAGCCTTTGATCTCAACTCTGCCACCAACTTTCAACTTTCTCTCTTCTCTCCTTGAGTTTTGTTTGATGTTGTGGAAATATAGTTATTATTTTAATGTAATTAAGTTATTTGCTTTTTGTATATACAAACACAGCTGATTTTTAGGGAATGGGGTGAGAATGATTGCAGAACTTTATTGTGTAGCATTCATCTTGCATCTCTTTCCCTACTTCTTGGATTTGAAGAATAAAACTCCCTGAATTATACCACTGCCAGGAAAGAAAGATATAAAGAGCTGTGCTACTGGGGAAGAAGTTTCTTTCTAGCTGAGCCTTCATGTGAGGGCCCATTCCTGTGGATGATATGAACCCAGCTTTTTGAGACACAAAACAGAGGACACAGCTAAGCGGTGCCTGAAATTTTGGTCCACAAAACAGTGAGAAGATAAATGTGTGGCACTGCAATGCTATGTCTGTGGAAATTTATTACGCATCATGGAAAATGAATGCAGCGTTAACCCATGATTTATGTTCAAACTATCTGTGTCTTTATACGTTTGTTGTGTCTCTGTAGACAGGAAAACATTGGAGCTTGCTTTGTTATCCACCGTGAAGCACTCTTCCAAATGGTGACACTGGGACCCATAGTTCTTCGATATTGTGGTGCAGTTTTCAAAATGTGTTTCTAAGATTTTAGTGGCAGGAAAGAGGGATGGAAGAGGAATTGGCCTTTAACCGCTTCTGTTGGAAGTGACACGATTCAAGCCTATACAGATCGTTAGCCAGAATGCAGGCACAGCCCCAACTTGTTCCCAACAGAGGATGATATTGCAGAGTACCGCAGAGAATACATAACAGGCCTTATCTATGCAAAGTGCTTTACGGGGAAACCACTTGGAATAGTAATTTGGATTATCAATTTCACAGTTTTTGTGTGCTTTTGGAAGTTCTAGTGAATATAACTAAGCAATGGAGAAAAAACTACAGTTATTGGAAATACATTAATAAAATAACCCTAAACTATTTGAAAATGAGAGGTTTGTATCTAGGAAAACAGAAACAAATCCATCAGGTTCACAGTGATTATTTGCTCAATTCTCTTTTCCTTTTTACTTTAATCAGGATGCAATGGATTCACCATCAGTCCAGTAAAAATAGTTTTTGAAGTGAAAGTGAAAGTTGCTCAGTCCTGTCTGACTCTTTGTGACCCCATGGAGTGTATAGTCTATACAGTCCATGGAATTCTCCAGTCCAGAATACTAGAGTGGGTAGCCTTCCCCTTCTCAGGGGATTTTCCCTACCTAGGGACTGAACACAGGTCTCCCACATTGCAGGCGGATTCTTTACCAGCTGAGCCACCAGAAAAGCCCAAGAACAGGGGACTAGGTAGCCTATCGCTTCTCCAGAGGATCTTCCTGACCCAGGAAGTGAACTGGGGTCTCCTGCATTGCAGACGGCTTCTTTACCAGCTGAGCAACCAGGGAAGCCATAGTTTTTGATTTTGTCCAGTTGTCCATTCTTTGTCTCCATATTAATAGACCCTTCAGAAGTAATATATAGAAGTATAGATATAGATATCCTTTATATCTTTTATACATAGAGATCATTCTTTAACTGCATACTCACAGCACAAACACACAAACGGAATATATCATTTTGGCTTTACTGTCTGCATTATTTATCAGGTTTCATGTATGGCTAGTTTTATATACTTTACGTTTTATACTGTTAACTCTGAATTTTGGAGTTCCCTAGATCTCTCAAACGCAGACTCTGTTCTTTCTCTACAGTCTCACTAGATGATCTGACCCAGTATTAAGGCTTTAAATGCCATCTAAATGTAAGTAGTTTTGAAATTTATCTCTCACAGTAGTAGTGTTTAGCTTGAAAACTTTTAGAATATCTTCTTTTCTATAGATGTTCAAAATTCTACCAGGATGTATCTTGGTAAGAGTCTTTTTTTTATTTATACTGCTCAGTTAGACTAAAATTCCCCTCCTCCATTCATTTTAAAATCACTACTGTGTTGCAAATGTGGTTTTTATTTTATAACCTCTTATGTTTTCTTTAGTTTTTATACAAGATCTAACTCTGTAATTTAAACTGTATGTTATTTTGAATCTGGTGATATTGATTAGAATAATTGTGGGTATGTGGAGCTTGATAATTGTTGTTGTCGATTAATATTTTTGGATGAAAAACTGTGTTGAATACTATAAGTAGTTTCTAGAGATATCACCCAAAGCTCACTCAAGGCTGCCTTATCTTCTTCCCTAATAGGTCATTTTAGCAAATCAAACCGATGAATGAAATTTCATTTCAGAGTAAAGTGAACCACGTGGCTAAGCTCTCCCTGTGGTGTGAGGTCCTAGGGCAGGCAACCAGGCTGGGAATTCCTGGAACTGTCGACATAATAGATTTTCCTGTGGCCTGGAAGACATCTCTGAAACACCTTCTTAGATAAAACTGCCCCCTCCTTTATTTTCTTTTCCAGTTGATCCCATGAAGGTCCTAAAGTTTCCTTATATTTCTGCCATGACTGTCTTACAAGTCCCAATACTACCTTGATATCTCTTAAATTCTTAGGTGGAATATAGAGAAATGAGTTATAACAATTAATGATAATAGAGTAAATGGACTTGCAACTGCTTAGAGTTTGTCTAGATATATTAGGACTTCTGATAACTTTGCATAAAATTAATAATGTGTTTACTCCTACAAGTGAACAGTCTTGAGAATAAGAGTAATGCACCCAATATTTCTTTGTTGTATGTGTCCTATAGTCAGTGTTATTTATGTGTCTTGGATTTGTAGCGTATAATGTTGCTGCTGCTGCTGCTAAGTCACTTCAGTCATGTTTGACTCTGTGCAACCCCATAGATGGCAGTCCACCAGGCTCCCCCATCCCTGGGATTCTCCAGGCAAGAATGCCAGAGTGGGTTGTCATTAATGCTGGTGAAATATTTGTTTTCCTTAGGCAGTAAACTGCAAGAAAAAAGACATAGAAACTACATTCAAACAGAACCTGCTTTATGAATTACTTAAATATTTTAACTTGAGAACATTCTCAATGAGAGTCAATATAGTTATTGTAAACTCAACTTTGCTAATCAGAGAGACACTTTAAAAATAAAATATTTTAACAATTTTGGATCCATACACTGAAAAAAAATGAAACATTTGCTTATTGACATGAATACAAGACTGTGTTATCACAGTGCATGTTTTTGCAAAAAAATAATAATAAACAACTCTATATTTCTTCAATATATTAAAGATAAACTTTTATAAAATGACACCGCAGGGGAGAATATGATGTTGAAAAATATAATGACTTTTCTATGTGAGAAACAGTAAATCAAACAGTTTTCATGCACAAGGCACACAATACAGGTAGACAATTTTCTAATTCTGTCATCTCCTACATATACATGTGAATAGTGTTTGTGGGTTCCACTATGCAGATGGCAAAAAAATTAGCAACGAGTCTCAATCAGTCGTTGTCCTTGCTTGGGACAGAATTTTTGTCAGTAGCAGGCTGTATATCCTCAGTTCAGTTCAGTTCAGTTCAGTTGCTCAGTCATGTCAGACTCTTTGCGGCCGCATTAACTGCAGCACACCGGGCCTCCCTGTCCACCACCAACTCCCAGAGTTTACTCAAACTCATATCCATTGAGTCAATGATGGCATCCAACCATCTCACCCTCTGTCGTCCCCTTCTTCTCCTGCCCCCAATCTTTCCCAGCATCTGGGTCTTTTCCAATAAGTCAGATCTTTGCATCAGGTGGTCAAAGAATTGGAGTTTCAGCTTCAACATCAGTCCTTCAGTGAATACCCAGGACTTTAGGATGCATTGGTTGGATCTCCTTGCAGTCCAAGGGACTCTCAAGAGACTTCTCCAATATCACAGTCCAAAAGCATCAATTCTTCTGTGCTCAGCTTTCTTTATAGTCCAACTCTCATATCCATAGATGACTACTGGAAAAGCCATAGCCTTGACTAGACAGACCTTTGTTGGCAAAGTAATGTCTCTGCTTTTGAATATGCTGTCTAGGATGTCATAACTTTCCTTCAAGGAATAAACATCTTTTAATTTCATGGCTGCAGTCACCATCTGCAGTGATTTTGGAGCCCAGAAAAATAAAGTCAGCCACTGTCCACTGTTTCCCCATCTATTTGCCATGAAATGATGGGACTGGATGCCATGATCTTAGTTTTCTGAATATTGATCCTTAAGCCAAATTTCACTCTCCTCTTTCACTTTCATCAAAAGGCTCTTTAGTTCTTCACTTTCTGCCATAAGGGTGGTGTCATCTGCATATCTGAGGTTATTGATATTTCTCCTGGCAATCTTGATTCCAGCTTGTGCTTCCTCCAGTCCAGCGTTTCTCATGATGTACTCTGCATATAAGTAAATAAGCAGGGTGACAATATACAGCCTTGAGGTACTCCTTTTTTTTTAAATTTGGAACCAGTCTCTGTTCCATGTCCAGTTCTAACTGTTGCTTCCTGACCTGCATACAGATTTCTCAAGAGGCAGGTCAGTGGTCTGGTATTCTCATCTCTTTCAGAATTTTCCACACTTTATTGTGATCCACACAGTCAAAGGCTTTGGCATAGTCAAGAAAGCAGAAATAGATGTTTTTCTGGAACTCTCTTGCTTTTTCCATGATCCAGGGAATGTTGGCAATTTGATCTCTGGTTCCTCTGCCTTTTCTAAAACCAGCTTGAACATCTGGAAGTTCGTGTTTCATGTATTGCTACAGCCTGGCTTGGAGAATTTTGAACATTACTTTCCTAGTGTGTGAGATGAGTGCAATTGTGTGGTAGTTTGAGCATTCTTTGACATTTCGTTTCTTTGGGATTAGAATGAAAACTGACCTTTTCCATTCCTGTGGCCACTGTTCAGTTTTCCAAATTTGCTAACATATTGAGTGCAACACTTTTACAGCATCATTTTTTAGGATTTGAAACAGCTCAACTGGAATTCCATCACCTCCACTAGCTTTGTTCATAGTGATACTTCCTAAGGTCTACTTGACTTTGCATTCTGGGATATTTGGCTCTGGATGAGTAATCACACTATGGTGGTTATCTGGATCATGAAGATATTTTTTGTATAGTTCTTCTGTGTATTCTTGCCACCTCTTAATATCTTCTGCTTCTGTTAGGTTGATACAATTTCTGTCCTTTATTATGCCCATCTTTGCATGAAATGTTGATCTCTAGTCTTTCCCATTTTATTGTTTTCTTCTATTTCTTGCATTGATCACTGAGGAAGGCTTTCATATGTCTCCTCATTATTCTTTGGAACTCTGTATTCAATTGGATTAGTTCAGTTCAATTTTATTCAGTCACTCAGTCATGTCTGACTTTTTGTGACCCCATGGACTGCAGGATACCAGGCTTCCCTGTCCATAACCAAAGGCTGGAGATTGCTCAAACTCATATCCATTGATTCAGTGATGCCACCCAACCATCTCATCCTCTGTCATTGCCTTCTCCTCCTGCCTTCAATCTTTCCCAGCATCAGGGTCTTTTCTGAGTCAGGTCATCCCATCAGGTAGCCAAAATATTGAAGCTTTAGTTTCAGCATCAGTCCTTCCAATGAATATTCAGGACTGTATTCCTTTAATTGCTTGGTTTGATCTCCTTGTAGACCAAGTGTCTCTCAAGAGTCTTCACCAACATCACAGTTCAAAAGCTTAAATTCTTCAGTGCTCAATTTCTTTATGATCCAAATCTCACATCCATACATGACTACTGGAAAAAATCATAGCTTTGACTAGATGGACCATTGTTAGCAAAGTAATGTCTCTGCTTTTTAATATGCTGTCTTGTTTGTTCATAGTTTTTCTTCCAAGGAGCAAGTGTCTTTTAATCTCATGGCTGCAGTCACCATATTCAGTTGTTTTGGAGCCCAAGAAAACAAAGTCTTTCATTATTCCATTGTTTCCTCATCTACTTGCCACAAGTGATAGGACCAGATGCAATAATCTTCCTTCTTTGAAATACTGAGTTTTAAGCCTACTTTTTCACTCTCCTTTTTCACTTTCATCAACAGGCTTTTTAGTTCCTTTTCAATTTCTACCACAAGGGTAGTGTCATCTGCATACCTGAGGTTACTGATATTTCTCCTGGCAATCTTGACTCAGTTTATGCTTCATTCAGCCCAGCATTTCACATGATGTACTCTGCATAAAAGTTAAATAGGCAGGGTGACAATATACAGCCTTGACTTACTCCTTTCCCCATTTGGAACTAGTCCATTGTTCCATGTTCAGTTTTAGCTATTGTTGCTTGACCTAAAACCAATTTCTCAGGAGGCAGGTGAGGTGCTCTGTTATTCTAATCTCTTTAAAATCTTTTCACATTTCTTTTTGTGAGCAACACAGTGAAAGGCTTTAGCATAGTCAATAAAACACAATGAGATGTTTTTCTGGAATTGTCTTTCTCTTTTCCTTTGCTTTTTGCCTCTCTTCTTTTCTCAGTTATTTTTAAGGCCTTCTCACTAAGGTTCACTCTCTCAGTCCTGTCTGACTCTGCAATTCAATGGACTATAGCTTGCCAGACTTCTCTGCACATGGAATTCTGCAGACAAAAACACTCAAACAGATTACCATTTCCTTCTCCAGGAGATATTCCTAACCCAGGGAGCACAACTATGTCTCTTAAATCCCCTATATTGGCAGGTAGATTCTTTACCACTGAGCCAACAGGGAAGGCCCATAACCCCTGGTAGTCATCCACTAATGTTAGATTATACAACTTTGGATGCATTACAAAAGACATATATTGATTGTTTCACCTAAGCAGCTATTATTTTTATTTTTAACTTGAATGTGTTTTACATATTCAGTTCAGTTCAGTTGCTTAGTCATGTGACTCTTTGTGACCCCATGGACTGCAGCACACGAGGCTTCCCAGTCCATCACCAACTCCAGGACCTTACTCAAACTCATGTCGGTGATGTCATCCAAACGTCTCATCCTCTTGTCCCCTTCTCCTTCTTCCTTCAATCTTTCCCAGCATCAAGGTATTTTCCAATGAGTCAGTTCTTTGCATCAGGTGGCCAAACTATTGGAGCTTTAACTTCAGCATCAGTCCTTCCAATGAATATTCAGGACTAATTTCCTTTAGGATGGACTGGTTGGACCTCCTTGCAGTCCAAGAGTCTTCTCCAACACCACGGCTCAAAAGCATAAATTCTTCTGTGCTCAGCTTTATTTAAGTTCCAACTCTCACATACATACATGACTACTGGAAAAACCATAGGTTTGACTAGACAAATGTTTGTTGGCAAAATAATGTCTCTCTTTTTTAGTATGCTGTCTAGGTTAGTCATAACTTTTCTTCCAAGGAGCAAAAGTCTTTTATTTCATGGCTGCAGTCACCATCTGTAGTGATTCTGGAACCCCAAAAATAAAGTCTCACCGTTTCCATTGTTTCCTCTTCTATTTGCCATGAAATGATGGGACTGGATGCCATGATCTTAGTTTTCTGATATTATTAAAAAATTATAAACATTTAAAAAATATTATAAAGTTATATTTTTCTTATAACTGTGCAAATTTAAGGTGTATAGCTTCTTAATTTGTTACAATTATTAATTGTAAAATGATTGCCATTGTAGACATTGTCAGCACCTCTATTATTCACATAATTTTTATTTCTTTTTACTGTGGGAATAGTTAAGAACCAATTTCTTAACTAGTTTTGTGATTATAATACAATATCATGTCTATATTTTTAAAATATGTATAGAAACATAAAATTTTGAATAGTCGTTACCATCCTGAGAAAGAAGGAAAAATTTGGAGGCATCACACTTCTGGATTTTAAGCTATACTACAAAGATATGGTAATTAAAACAGTACAGTATTGACATAAAAATAGAGGCATGGAACAGTGGGGCAGAACAGAGAACCCAGAATTAAATCCCCATATTTATGATCAACATGGGAGCCAAGAATACCCAATGGCAGAAGAATAATATCTTCAGAAAACAGTGTTGGGACTACTGTATAATCATATGCAAATAACTGAAGTCAAACCACCGTCTTGCACAGAAATCAACTTGAAGTGGATCAAACATTTAAACATAACATTTTAAACCACAAAAACTTGCAGAAGAGAATGTAGGGAGGACTCTCCTTAACTTTGGCCTTGGCGTTATTATTTTCTTTGTATATATGACAGTAAAAACACAAACAATCAAAGCGAGAATGAAAAGTGACCCTATCAAACTCACATAGATATACATTACAGAGAAAATTTCCTATAGACCATTGTTGATGGCAAAATAATTTATTGTTTATGTTGGGGAATTATCAACTATTATGTGACTGCTTTCAGATGTAATGTGCTCAACATTAATATTACTAATTATCCTGAGCATTTTTGTTTTGCAATTCTGGCTAGTAGTAGAACATCAAAAACTATATTAAGAAATAAATTGATAAAGCTGAAAAGAGAATGATGGATTAACATCTTGAACTATGTTGATATTGGTATTTCTGAAATTATTCCTGAAAAGAAATGAACTAAAATTTCTGTACTTGGAGAATTTTTTCACAATGCATCATGAAGCTATAAAAGATAGCAAACAGATTACTATATAGGATGAGCTTGCCCTGGAAGAAAAATAAAACTATTACACTAAANTGATTTTTAAATTTTTTAAAAATTTATTTATTTTAATTGGAAACTAATTACTTTACAATATTGTAGTGGTTTTTGCCATACATTGACATGAATCAGCCACGGGTTTCCTTCAAATGTATCTAGAATATTTTGTTTTTAAAATAATCTTTGAAATTACCTTTGTAGTAACTACCTCCTCACTGATTTGCCATACATAATATGCCCCTATTGTTCAGGTATTGTCACACCTTCTATCATTCACTTGATCCTAAAAGCATTTGGTTTTATGACATTATGACCAATGGGTAGGGGTTTACTTGAAAAGGTGAAAACACACTGTAACAGATTGGTCATGACCCAAACCAATGTATTTTCCTATATCTATAATCTTTGCCATATGATTTTCTCACTTATCATCAACCAGTAACATCAGTTTCACCAGTTTTAACTTGTGACTTATTTCTTCCGACAGAACATGATTGTATTGATATTTTGTCATTTATGAGACTAGCCTTCTTAATGAGGTAGGTAGAGCTTGAGACTGTCTAATAGCCTACAGCCAAACATGAGACAGAGCCCAGCCTTTGTTAGCTTAGATTCTTACCTAGAGATGCATGAGTATGCCCTGTTAACACGCAGATTTCTCCAGCTGACTCACAGACTAATGAACATTGTACACTTCTTGCTTATTTCACTGAATTTTGGTGTAACCACATTCAAAAAATAATAACCAGAAACTGGCATCAGTCAGTTCAGTCAGTCTTTTTGTCTGACTCTTTGTGACCCCATGGACTGCAGCACACCAGGCTTCTTTGTCCATCACCAACTCCTGGGGCTTGCTCAAACTCGTGTCCATTAAGTCTGGGATGCCATCCAACCATTTCATCCTCTGCCATCCCCTTCTCCTCCTGCCTTCAGTCTTTCTCAACATCAGGGTCTTTTCCCATGAGTCAACTCCTTGCATCAGGTGACCAAAGCATTGGCGTTTCAGCATCAGTCCTTCCAATGAATATTCAGAACTGATTTCCTTTAGGACTCACTGGTTTGATCCCTTTGCAGTCCAGGGACTCTCAAGAGTCTTCTCCAATACCACAGTTCAAAAGCATCAATTTTTGGCTCAATACCACCTGTTAATTGTACACAAAGACATCAGCAATAAAGGATAAATCAAATAGATACATAGTATTACGCTGCTAAGTCGCTTCAGTCGTGTCCGACTCTGTACGACCCCAGAGATGGCAGCCCACCAGGTTCCGCCATCCCTGGGATTCTCCAGGCAAGAACACTGGAGTGGGTTGCCATTTCTTTCTCCAATGCATGAAAGTGAAAAGTAAAAGTGAAGTCTCTCAGTCATGTCCGACTCATCGCGACCCCCATGGACTGCAGCCTACCAAGCTCCTCCATCCATGGGATTTTCCAGGCAAGAGTACTGGAGTGGGTTGCCATTGCCTTCTCCAACATAGCATTATAGAAACCTCTAAATGTTTATAGTGTTTATAGCTCTGCTTATTGTTGATAATCTCTAAATCATATGGCCTAGTCTAAAATGACAACATTCACTTTTTCAATCCTTGATTTCTCATGGCAACTTTCTCAAACAGAACCATGCCATTCCTCTACAAAATAAGTAATTTAAAAAAAAGGGTCCATGATTTTTTATTGCTGAGAGGTCGAAGTTTATTAGAACACTATATATTCATTTTCTTTCCTTTTCCTTTTTCACAAAGTATTCTGATCCAAACTTAGGGGTCACACCTTTCATTAAACTCTAGGCATCCTTGTCACAGTAAGTAACTTCATGACACCTGAAAACACTATACTCATTTTCCCTCGTGCCTTTGATAATACTACCTGTCTTATTGATAAGAATTCTCCAAAATGAGGAAAAAGTGCTTATGCAAATGCTTCTCTCTGCTGTGATGCCATGCTTTTCTTTAAAGCCAATAAAATTGCCTTCTATTTTGAGCTCTCAGAGTCTTCAGTTGTTTTCAATTGCTTCATGAAAAATCATCACAATTAGAAAGCTTAAAATAATATCCACTAACTATCTCATAATTCTATACAGTGAAGTCAAGACAAGATAAAGCTGCATTCTCTGTTATGGTTTCACATGGTTGAAATCAAGGTCAATCCACTTTCACCCTCATTCAGGATGTTGGTCAGGTTAAATTCCAGTGGTTTCAGACAGAGGACTCTCTTTTGCTGCTGGCTGTCAGTCAAGAACCTCCATTAGTTTCTAGAAGCCCATGCATATACCTCATTACATGCTTCTTCCATCTTCAAGTCAGCAAGGACACACCAAATCCTTTTCATATTTGACTGTATCTTCTAATAACAGCTAGAGAATACTCTCTGCTTTTAAAGGATTCATTTGTAATTGGAAATTGAAAAGTCTTCATGTAAACCATTATCCATGTAACCAACCACATAATCTACCTAGTGATTAAGCAAAAATCAATTGATTAGTAATTTTAGTGGCATTTGAAAAATCCCCTTGGACATAACACAACATAATTAGAATGTTCTATCTGGTCATATTCCAGCTTTTGGGAATAGGGTGGGTAATTTAGGGCCATAAGAAACTAGAGGATAGGGAGGTTCTGTTAGTATTCTAGGTAAGACAGAAATACCTTTCTATATACTGGTCTGGTACTACATATGGTTTTGTGGTGGAATTGTTGTTAAAATACATTTCTCATTAGGTCACTGGTTCCTATAGCACAGATATTATTTCTGTGTTCAACAGCTCTTTTCAGCTTCCAGCATGTATGATTCTTGGTACAGGGTAAATTAATAATAAATAACCATTAAAAATAGGATTACTTAATGGTAAAAAAGAGAATATTGGACTGCATTCTCATGATATAAATAAATTCTAAACAGACCTTTGTTTCAGAAAAGCAAATTGATCAATTATTTGGAAAAAACTTCACATAAGCTGCTTTATCAAAATAATAACTTTCAACCTAAATAGGGCATTTAAATATTTAAAAATAAAGGAAATTATTTTTTACTTTATTAAACTTGGGCTTCGCTATGGATGTAGTGAATATGTGCTGTGCTTAGTTGCTCAATCCTGTCTCTTTGTGACCACATGGACTATAGCTCCCCAGGATCCTCTGTCCACGGGAATTCTCCAGGCAAGAATACTGGAGTGGGTTGCCATTCCCTCCTCCGGGGGATCTTCCCAACCCAGTGATCAAACCCAGATCTCCTGCATTACAGGCAGATTCATTACCATCTGAGCCACCAAGGAAGCCCGTGAATACTGGAGAGGGTAACCTATCCTTTCTTCAAGGGATCTACCCGATCCAGGAATCAAACGAGGATCTCCTGCATTGCAGGTGGATTATTTACCAGCTGAACTATTAGGGAAGCCTATAGTGAAAATAGCTTTGTATAATTCATTTAACCTACATTTTAATTTTTAAGTCTCAAATATCTTATAGAATTAGTCAATCTATTGTAAAATGGAGCTACTTTGTGTATAAGAAATAAGAAATGAAAAATAAAATATACAGTTCAGTGTAAATACTTGTAGATTTTTTTCAACAATTAATCAATTCAATATTTACTGAATTTCTGCCAACATGCATGTATCAGACATATTTGTGTTCACCATTTGAATATATTAAAGCATCTGAATATAAATTGTTCTATGTCTTTAAAAAGCTCACTCTCATAAGTGAAATCATTGTGGGGAAATAATTGTAAATATGAAGGACTTATGGATGCTATACTTACTGGACTTTTAGTTTAACAGGAAAGCTTGGTAAGTACTTGAATAACAAAATTAGAATATAAAATGCCATGAAAATGTTGATAAAGCACTGAGAAACCATTTGGCTGGAAATAAAATTTGCCAGTAATTTAACTGGATGGAATAGGGGTTGGTGACAGAAAATATAATTTTTCCAGTAGCAAATGTAATGCACAGAAGAACCACCAACTATAAACCAAATTAAAGATTTTTTCCTTTTGAATATTGTTGATTTTAGCAAGTAGGCAACTTATGTATTGCCTATTTGCTAGGAAAGATATACCTATTTAAATTCAGAGCTCCAAAGAATGGCAAGGAGAAATAAGAAAGCCTTCCTCAGTGATCAATGCAAAGAAATAGAGGAAAACAATAGAATGGAAAAGACTAGAGATCTCTTCAAGAAAATTAGGGATACCAAGGGAACGTTTCATACAAAGGTGGGCATAATAAAGGACAGAAAGGGTATGGGCCTAACAGAAGCAGAAGGTAGTAAGAAGAGATGGGAAGAATACACAGAAGAACTATGCAAAAAAGATCTTCATGACCCAGATAACGACAATGGTGTGATCACTCACCTAGAGCCAGACATCCTGGNACAGAAGAACTATGCAAAAAAGATCTTCATGACCCAGATAATGACAATGGTGTGATCACTCACCTAAAGCCAGACATCCTGGAATGCGAAGTCAAGGGGGTCTTAGGAAGCATCATTACTAACAAAGCTAGTGGAGGTGATGGAATTATAGTTGAGCTATTTCAAATCCTGAAAGATGATGCTATGAAAGTGTTGCACTCAATATGCCAGCAAATTAGAAAAACTCAGCAGCGGCCACAGGAGTGGAAAAGGTCAGTTTTCAATCTAATCCCAAAGAAAGGCAATGCCAAAGAATGTTTAAATTACCACACAATTGCACTCGTCTCACACACTAGCTAAGTAATGTTCAAAATTCTCCAAGCCAGGCTTCAACAGTATGTGAAACTCCCACAATCAGTAGATGAGAGTGCTGGTTGTTAACAATTTTCAATCTTTGCTCTTTCAGTATTTTAAATTTTAGATTTATGAAGCATTAGTAGCTTTATATGATTTGAAATTATGTTTCTTTAATGCTGTAAAAAGCTTTTCATGTGTAGTTAATGATTTTTTCCAATTGTTCCTTTTGGAGTTTGTTTTCTTTTAGTCATTAACTTATTTATATATCCTAAATGATGGCCCGTTTTTTTCACATGCTGTGATATATTTTCTCCCAGGATGTGACTTTCCTACTCATTCTCTAAAGAAAGACTTTCGATGAGCAAAATAATTTAGTTTTGATGAAGTCTAAGTTATCTTTTTTTTCTTTATGGTTATTACATTTTATATCTTAAGGAAACTTTGCCAATCCAAAACTAATGAGATATTCTATTAAACTATTTTTTTCTGAACATATTATGACTCAGTTTTAGTTTACATTTTATTTTTTGTATGGTGTGAGCTGGGATTTGAGCTTGATTATATTCTAAGTGGATGTTCTGTTTTTATAAAATCTTTATTGAAGCAATTTTCCTTTTTTTTTTTTTTGGGTTGCTTTGGAAACTGTTAAATATCAGGTGGTCACATAAATATAACTTTAATTCTGTGTTCTCTATTTGGTTCTAGCACAGACATCATTTTGCTGACAAAGGTTCATATAGTCAAAGCTATGATTTTTCCAGTAGTCCTGTACAGATGTGGGATGGACCATAAAACAGTCTGAGTGCCACAGAATAGATGCCTTTGAACTGTGGTGCTGAAGACTCTTGAGAGTCCTTTGGACAGCAAGGAGATCAAACCAGTCAATCTTAAAGCAAATCAATGCTGAATATTCACTGGAAGAACTGATATTGAAGCTGAAGCTCCAGTACTTTGACCAACCTAATGTGAAGAGCCAACTCACTGGAAAAGACCCTGATGCTGGAAAAAACTGAGAGCAGGAGGAGAAGGGGACAAACAGAGGATGAGATGTTTGGGTGGCACCACTGACTCAATGGACACGAGTTTGAGCCAACTCTGGGAGATAGTGAAGGACACAGAAGCCTGTTGTACTGCAGTCCATGGGGTTACAAAAAGTCAGACATGATTGTGTGACTAACACACACTCTTTTGTAAGATTATTTAGGAAAATTTAGGTCTCTTCAATTCCTGTACACATTTTAAGGACAGTTTCCCCAAAAAGCACCCCCCCACCCCGCCAAAAAAAAACAACTTTGGCTTTATGATTGAAATTGTGCTAATTTGTAGATTATTTTGGAAAGAAATTACATTTTATAGCATTGCCTCTTTCCAAAACATGAACCTGGCATGCATTTCCATTTATTTAAGTATTTTTAATTTTCCAATGTTTGTAGTTTCCAGTGTAGATATATTGCACAATTTTTGTTTTGTTTATTCATATGTAACATATTATTCAGTGCTATTTAAATGTATGCACACCTTGGGCTGTCATCTTCACACATATTCTCAACGTTTAGTCAAAGGGTCAGAAGCAAACAAGATGCTAGCAGAGATTTGGAAACCCTCATTGTTGAAATTCTGCTGCTAACTCATGAAGACTGAGCTATTCTGTTGCATCATTTGCTGAGGAGTTTGCCATTTGGTTGATATTACTTCTCTAAACAGTCTTGGAACATATAACTACACAATCATACAAGACTTGCCTTCTTGGACTCTTCTGGAAAAACCACTTTCTTACCTATTACCTATATTATAAGAAGCAAAGGTGAATCCCTGAAGTTTTCTCTTTCTCTTCTTAGATGAAGTTGAAAAAAAGGCCTCACTTTTTCAAGGTGACTCAGTGGTAAAGAATCTGCCTGCCAAAGCGGGAGGCACAGGAGATGCGGGTTTGATCCCTGTGTCAGGAAGATGCCCTGGAGAGGGAAATGGCAACCCACTCCAGTATTCTTGCCTGGAAAACTCTATGGGCAGAGGAGACTGGTGGGCTACAGTCCGTGGAGTCGCAGAGTTGGACATCACTGAGCAGCCGCAGCAGCAGTCGGCAGTCACTTTTTCAAAACTTCCCATTATTGTATAAGGACACATTTAAATGCCAAGACTGAAACAATAGTTGATTATCTTTTTTGCCTCTAGGTTTCTGGGTATGCAATGATACTTCAGCTGATGGACTCAGATACAATGTATCTTGTCACATTTCTTAGGATTGGTACCACAACACTCCTTCTCTAAACCTACATGTAACCAGAAATAGACCGCTATCTGACAACATTTATCTTTTTGTGACCACTACTTTCTTGGTTCTGTTTATAAAAAAAAAAAAAAAAAAATCCTTCAAACTCAGCAAAGCTATTATCCCCTCTTCTTTCCAGTTTTCTTGACTGGTGATCTCAAAGTTACTTATTCCCTTTCTTTTACAGCCAGAGCTTTTGATTCTCTATATCCACCATTCTTTTTCACCATCCAGCCTTCTGACTATCTTTCTCTTTCTTATATATTCACTCTGGTGTTCTGATATTTTCTCAGGCTCTTCTCCTGTACTGTGAAGAAATAGTTTACATATGGTAGTGTATATATGTCAATGCTACTTGCTCAGTTTGTCCCATTCTCTTTCCCTGCTGTGATCACAAATCCATTCTCTACATTTGTGTCTCTCTTGTTGTTGCTTAGACACTAGGATATATCAGACCTTTTTGTGACCCCATGGGCTGTAGCCTGTCAGGCTCTTCTTTCCATGAGGTTTTCCCAGGAAAGTTACTGGAATGGGTTGACATTTCCTTCTCTAGGGAACCTTCCTGACTAAGGGATCAAACCACTCTTCTTGCATTGGCAGGCAGATTCCTTACCAGTAAGCCACCTGGGAAGCCCTGGGTCTCTGTTACTGCCCTGCAAATAGATTACTCAGTACCATTTTTCTAGATTCCACATATATGTGTTAAAATATGGTATTTGATTTTCTGGGCATCTCAAAATACAATTGCAAAGATAAAGAGATGTTGTGATGGTTTACAGACTTCCATTTCCCCTTTCATATAAGTATTTTTACACATAAAACATTTTTGTTTTTCTTCTATGAAGCAGCATGTTTCAACAAGCTCTGCCCTCTTGACAACATGCAATACCATTTTAGCTTTCAGTACCCTTAAGCAAAGCTATTATCCATATTGAGAAAATAGCAAGTTAGCATTTTTGATATAATTCTTTGAGTTGATGTGTATTGTATTTTACTTGGAATCACTTTCTTTCTTGACATTTTATGCAGTCAAAAGCTGGGGAAAAAAAAAAACATAAAATTACCACAAAAGTAAAATAGTAAAATATCATTCCTGTGAATCTGCCTTGGGGTAGTGTGATGAACAGTTTTCTTCTGTAGCATTAGTAAAATGACCTAACCTCACTTATTTTATTGTTTTTTCACAGTAATGTAAGACTAACTAGACATTAAAAGCATGTATTCTCAATTACCATGTCATCTTTTAATTATTCATTTTTGATGGTTATATATTCATGTTGACACTGGCAAAAACTCCTCACTAATTTTACAAGACATGTATTGTTGCCTTTCTTCTGTCATTAAATTGAAATATAATGTTGGCCAAATTTTATTTAATACATTAAGGACTCTGTAATCCATTTCACAATAGGAATAGCTTTCCTACTCCTTAATAATCAAAGTGGTACTATTTAAAAATTCTAATAGTCACTATACTATCTGATGGTTATTTATTTTATACTATGTAACGTATGTCATTTCACTCATTTAAAATTTCAGATTCAGCACAGAAATTGGTTTCCTTTCATCTTAGATATTTGCCCAATAAATAAAAGTCTATGTCACTTAATCACTTGGGCATGGCTATAAGATGCTAAAGGATGGTTTAGCTATGAGAAAATGAATGAGAAATTAGTTTGCTCTGTAACTCAACAAGTCCAGTACTAAAAAAATTTTCACAAGAGTGATGAACAAGAAAAAAGGTAAAGCTATAGCCATCTAAATGCTTCGGTAAGTAGTCTAGTTGGATAGTTTTCTTGTACATATAGAGGAATTATCTTTTCTTGTTAACCAGAACTATTGCTTTTATAATAAATAAAATAAATAGCATATGCTAGTTACTACAAATATAGAAAGTATAAAATCATAAGGAAAGGAATGAAGTGTTCAGTTCAGTTGCTCAGTCATGTCTGACTAAGATAAAATATTTGATAAAGAAGAAAGGGAAGAAAACAAGGAATAATGGAGAACAAATGTGTAAGAGGTAAACAAATATAAAAACCTTAGCCAATTTTCCTGAATAGACTGAAATGCACCAGCCAGCCCATATGGCAGAATGTGTTATGTGGTCCCAGTCCTACCATCTCACATGCTTTCAGGGGTGGCAGCTAACTTATTTGACACAGGGCTCACTCTATATTCTTAGCACAGAGGACCACATTCTTGGCAGAAAGACGCATCCGTTTTGGAAAGCTAACTCAAGAATTTTCCATTGCCTAAGAATATTGGAGATTCTGCATCTCGATATGTTAAAGAAAAACAAAACAACCAAAGAAATAAACACACAAAAAGCCTTCCTCATGGGATACGAAGCCTACTTCCTTTTCTCCTTATTACTACAATTTGAGCATAAGCATTTTCTGTAAGGTTTTTTTTTTTTTTACCTCCAATGTGTGAAACTCTAGGGAATATTGCATGAATTGATGTGATCTTTAGTAGCAATCCTTTTAGCTGAGTTTAAGTCTTGATTTATACTTTTAATTATATATATATTTCCTGAAAGAGTCTCATTAAATGCTGAATCCATAAACTTATCTTTATGAAGTATTTCAAACTGTAGCTAAGCCTTTCAACCCTAAGGAAACAGATGAAAGAGAGGAGGATTTTGTCAGGAATGCTTAAAATATATTTATAATATATGCTTTCAGTCTTTAGGTCGATGTATCAAGTAAAAATATACTAAAAAGCTACTAGTTTTCTGGATTCCATTTAATTATTTTCTTCTTGTGGTAAAAGTTTTTCATTTAACTTTATGAGTTAAAATATTCACAGCTGTTAATTTCAATTTTAACCAAAATCACCACTTCTACCATATTTGTTTCTCATAAAGCATCATGAATTTGATTGCCTTAGTAAATAGATATTTATTCCCTCATAGCTCTGGACACAAGAAGTTCAAAGTGTTTGCATGCCCATCCTTCCTCTCTCCTTGGAAGAACCCTTCCTTCCTTACCCTTCTACTTGGTAATCAGTGGCAGTCCTAGGCCTTCTCTGGCTCACAGCTGCATCCCTCGTTTCTGCCTTTATCGTCACGTGGTCTTCCTTCTACATTTCAGTGACTCTGGGAGTCTTTTTTTTTTCTCTTATGAGGACACCAGTTATTGGATCTAGGGCTTCATTTTAACTTAACTAATTCCTTCTGCAAAGACCATAAACCTCAAAACATTTCTGGGGTTCTATGTGGACATGAATTTATCTGCAGAGGGGGCATTATTCAAGCCAATGTACCCACTACGCATCAAATATGGAGATGAAGACATGTTAAAAAGCATATTTCCAACTTTATTGGGGATGTACGTTTTTGAGAAGAGGGAGAACCCCCACCAGAGGACTTCTCTGGGACTTCTCATATTCTCCAAGGAAAGTGATGTTGGCGGAGTCTGATGGGAATGGGCTATGTGAATGAACACTGAGGCAGCTTCCCTCTTCTCAGAGGGAGCAGGCTTGGGCAAGTGTCCAACAGCGAGTGTTCCCCAGTTGATTTGCATCTGTTTGTAAGACTGATTTCTGCAGAATTTTCAAATTAACAGGTAAAATCTATGAATTCTTCAGGAAAGCCGCCTTAGCTAAGAGAGATATGCTTATTTTCAAAGTGAATTTCATAATTTTGGTAAACTGCAATTCTGCCCTGCATCTTTATTCCCTTGTTAGTAGCTTGTAGAACACTGTTCTATGATGAATGCTATGCAGGTATTCGGAAGTAGTGAATTCCTTAAGCTGTAGAGCTTGTTTTATTCATTTACGTATTCACAAAGTCCCTCAGCTTTTCCAGCATGGCAGGTGTGCCTTATGTGCCTACCTAGCAAGTGTTAATGAATGGATGAATTGCCACACATTACTCTTCTCTTCTCTTACCACTGCTTACACTATTTTTTCTCTTCCTTTTGTTGAAATGGATAATGCTCAGTATAACTCTAAATATTTATGCTGTGAAGCAAGTCATGGGTTTTTCTATTATATAATTTAGCTAAATATATACATGGCAGCACTTTTAAAATCTGTTCTCACATTGCCTAACTATAAAGTACAATTAATTATCTTTGGATGTGTGTAGTTTTAAATACTGAACCAAGATATGACCAAAGACAGTGGGAACAGAATGCTCCCAAAGGTAGAGTTTTAATCTCTTCTCAAACTTACTGATGTTCATGAGACTTGTAGGTTAAATAGTCCATTTATAGGTAGGAGCACAAATCTGCTTTCTTTTCCAGATATCTTTTACTGGAATGAGTCCATGATTTTATAAATTAAACTTTTCTTAAATCACTTAAGTTCAGTTATTGAACACTGAGAGCTACTTTTGTGGAGAAGAGAGCAGAGAACAGAGTCATGTCTTACCAGTTATCTCTGGGATGATCTGAAATCCACCCAGTAAACTTGCCATCACTGATGTCAGCCAAAGGAGTCATACTCTGTAGCTTCACTTTCTTGGCATGAAACATAGGAAGTTTGTGAAGTCTACCAAATCTCATTCAAATAGGGCAGAAATACGGAATGGTCCCAAACTGGTCAATTGGTAAATCTTCTGACTTTGTATATCAAGAAACACTTCCCTGTTCTTATTATATACTCATGCATCATAATGCACTCGTGCCTGCCAAGAGCCCCAGAACATCCCTATGGAAAGTGGGACACATCATTTGAACTTTTTAATATAATCAAATTCATACACTATGATAACTTTAAAAAATGAATCAACTTTTTTTACCATCTTGATCCGTTTATAGAAAAAGGTTATATGTAGGAATTAGGCCATGAAGATGTTACAATGTGGTATCCTTTGAAATACCTTGATTTTGGGGGGCATAGGGTGTACATCAGCAACCCACTCCAGTAATCCTGACTGGGAAACCCGGGATCAGAGAAGCCTGGCCGGCTACAGTCCATGGGGTCACAAAGAGTTGAAACGACCATCACTAAACAACAGTAGCATGTGTCAGTAACTGATGTACACTCAACCCCACACACATGCATTGACCCACCACACATGTGACGCCATTAACAGTGGGAAGATATTTAGAAAGGAGAAATTAGCTACATAGTATTCCTTAGAGAATGGAACTTGAACAATGCATATTTCCTTTTGGAAGTGTTTCCCATTTGCTTACAGGTGCTTCATACAGAGTTGACCACGAACTGGTTCTTTGCTAAACAAAGGGATACGTGAACAGGTGTGATGTTTTATTCTAAAAATTATTTTAAAACCTAGGGAGGTGACTCATTAACCCTTTGAAAATATATGGAAAGTTCATTATAACATAATCTTAAATATTTTGTGTCTGTAACCTTTCTCAACTATGGATTTCTACATGAGGACAACAACGTATTTGATTTTGTGTCTTCCTACAAACCTAACTTACATATATATTGCTTACAGAAACTATATAACTTATTAAATTTGAATTTGAATGTGAGTCTCTGAAGCAAGTTTAACAAAATATCTTATAAAGTTTTTCATGTATTCTTGTATTCAGGAGTTCCCTGGTGGGAAAAAATAAAATAAAAGCTCAGTTCCAGTTTGGGTAGAAATAGTGCTTAAATATGATCACAGTTTCAAAACGGTAGTTTTTTTTTTTTTCCTTTTATATTCTTTATTGCTATATATTTTTACTTTATTGATATACTTTTTTGCTTCACATTTTTGAAGTAATCTGCACAAATTTAGCATGGTTAAAGCTTCCCTGGTAGTTCAGCTGGTAAAGAATCAACCTGCAAGGCAGGAGATCCTGGTTGGATTCCTGGGTTGGGAAGATTTCCTGGAGAAGGGATAAGTTACCCATTCCAGTATTCTTGGGCTTCCCTGGTGGCTCAGCTGGTAAAGAATCTGCCTGCAATGCAGGAGACCTGGGTTTGATCCCTGGGTTGGGAAGATCCCCTGGATAAGGGAACTGCTACATACCCAGTATTCGGCATGGTTAAAAGGTCTTTCTTACTCAGAAAGATCAGAGGGTAGAAAGTCTGTAAACTCTACATCTCTGTGATCTATTCCTTAAAAGCACTGATGCTTTTACATTCAATGTATAATTCTTTGACTAAAATAAGATCTATTTTTTGCATGCTGATTTATGATTTGTCCACGTGTATGGTTAAACTGCTCTGAGTTTTCTACTCTGTCTAAAAAGACTTCTATTAGTCATATTTCTTGAACCAGGTGTTAGCCATTATGTTGCAGTTATAAAAATGAGCCAAGTATAGGTCTCTACCATAAGGACAGTATAACCTAATTAAGAGAGAATAAACTATTTTATAAATTACAGTTTTCTCTTGACAAGATGAATTAGGAAAGAAAACTGAGTTTATATCTGCTGAGATAAATGAATGGCATGTAGGTAGAGAAAATGGAAATAAAAGGCATAGGTTTTAATCAATGCTTGTTGTACAACAGAAATAAGATTTAGCCTTCCTCATCTTCTGTAGATTAACAGTAAAATACGAAATTAAACATGCATATATGAGGCAGATAATGAAGAGCCTTAAAATACAATCTTTGGAGTTTTAGCTCTGTTCTTTTGGCATAAAAAAAGAGGGTTTTCAGGGAATTAAATGGTCACCTTTTAAGTATTCTCATAATAATTAGGTTCGAGCCACTGTAAAGTTAGATTGTTCAAAGGCACACACATCATAAAATAACAAAAGTCTATGACATGAAGAAGCAACCAGTTATTAATTTCACAAAATGTGTGTATAAGACAAAAATCCAGTACTTGTAACAAATAAAACAGTTTAGTTGTACGTTGCTAGAGTTACTGTAAAATTGTATGTTATGGAAAGGAACCTCACAAAGGATAGAGCCATAAACTCAATTATTTATTTTGTTCTGCTGACTCCACTTTGGGTAATAGAAGCGTGCTTTACACATGGATATGCATGCTGGGGCTCAGCTCTGACCCTCTTCTGTCTGCCTGAAAGCAGGACATAAATTTCTCTGTGAAAAGTGTGTTCCCTAAATCTACAGGTAGGAGGGTACCCTTATTGCCAGAGATAGAGAGTTTGGGGCCAACAAATGTGTAAACAAAACTTGTTACTTCCTTAATTCACTACCCCAAGCCCAAACTTTATAGATTCTTCACTAATTAAACACCCAAAACTGAGTTTATTTGGGAAAAAATATGCTGATTATGCTGATCAAATAAAACATTTTTGTTTAGATAGAAAAATGTACTTCATCAGGTTGATTACAAATAATGTAGAGCTACATTTTAGATTGTTATTTTTATTGCATCATTTTTACTTTAAACCATAGGAAAATGTCCACAAAATATTATATGTAATAATATGAATGCCAAATAGGTGGGCTTGTTGGAAATGTAAGCCATGTCTAACCACTATCTTATTCATTTTTATATTTCAGAACTCGGAACAATGCTTGCTCAGAGTTCGTATTTAACAAATACCAACTAAAGTGCAAGTAATAAGTGGCTAGCTAAATGAGCAGTGATAGGTGTTGGAAGAATTTAAAAAGTTATATATACTGGAGATATTATGTAAATAGTATTGTATGTGTTATTGTCAGAGATGATAAACTCTGTGTTATTTTCCAAATGGGAAATTCAAGAGGATGGATTTGAGAACAGATCTTTTATTCCCTTACAATAATTTACAGATAAAGAGACCTTACAGTTAAGGTCCCAAGTGTAGTTGAAAATTCTGGACTAAATCACAGAAAGTAGAGGTATCCACATATCTGGCAGTTACTCATGTAATTAAATAATAAGAGACAGGAAATGCTTAAAGGTAAATATATGGATAACATGGAGAGAGGTTGATATATAGAAGATATGGACCAAATATAAATTTGAAATAGGGCATTCAGTTTGACAGAATTGAGACCTGATACAGAGCCTAGAAAAAAGGTGAGACTTAAGAGGATATTTCATGGTCAGAAGTTGTGGTCATGAAGATCAAATAGTTAAGATCAAGGAGTTAAGATGACAGGCACGAATGGTGTCATCATTACTCTTCTTCATTAAAAAATTTATTGAATGAGCATAAGGAAGTAAATGAGCATTTGTTGTATACTAATTTGAACAGATAATTGGCAATGAAAGGGAAATAAAATGAGGGACTATAGTTGAACATAATTTATTTTTAGTCCCTGGGCTTCAAAAACAAAAGGGATAATTGATTTAAAAAGGCCAAGGGGAAGCAAAGGGAAAAAAAGGTTTTGTTTTTTCCAAAACAGCTTGCTCCAATATGGAAAATGAATTCAATGGAAGCAAAAGATAAATTGCCTTCCTTGTCAAAGATAGCTTAAAAATCAAGCTTTACTGCCATAAATTTGGTTTATTGGCCAGTTGGAGATACATGCCCCATTGTTCAAACCCTTAACATAAAACCACGTATTCAGAACACGTCAAGGAGAAAACCAATTATGCTATATTGCAAGCAAATGATCTGTGAAGCTGATCAAGAAAGAAAAAAGAAAAAAAATCATGCAGAGTGACAGAAAATATGAATGTATGAAAGGTAAGAATGGTCAGAAATATAGGGGGTAATGGGTGATCCATATATCTCTGTTGCCCATATAAAATACTAAAATTTAGATTGGCATAAAAGTTGATTAATTTTAAAGATTCAGTTCAGCTCAGTTCAATTCAGTTGCTCAGTTGTGTCTGACTCTTTGTGACCCCATGAATTGTAGCACACCAGGCCTCCCTGTCCATCACTAACTCCCGGAATCTACCCAGACTCAAGTCCATTGAGTCAGTGATGCCATCCAATCATCTCATCCTCTGTCATCCCCTTTTCCTCCTGCCCTCAATCTTCCCCAGCATCAGGGTCTTTTCAAATGAGTCAGGTCCTCACATCAGGAGGCCAAAGTATTGGAATTTCAGCTTCAACATCAATCCTTTCAATGAACACCTAGGACTGATCTCCTTTAGGATGAACTGGTTTGATCTCCTTGCAATCCAAGGGACTGTCAAGAATCTTCTCCAACAACACAGTTCAAAAGGATCAATTCTTCTGCGCTCATTCTTTATAGTTCAACTCTCCCATCCATACATGACTACTGGAAAAACCATATCCTTGACTAGAAGGACCTTTGTTCGTAATGTCTCTACTTTTTAATATGCTATCTAGGTTGGTCATAACTTGCCTTCCAAGGAGTAAGCATCTTTTGATTTCATGGCTGCAATTACCATCAGCAGTGGTTTTGGAACCCCCCAAAATAAAGTCAGCCACTGTTCCCACTGTTTCCCCATCTATTTCTCATGAAGTGATGGGACCAGATGCCATGATCTTAGTTTTCTAAATGTTGAGCCTTAAGCCAACTTTTTCACTCTCCTCTTTCATTTTCATCAAGAGGCTTTTGAGTTCCTCTTCACTTTCTCCCATAAGGGTGGTGTCATCTGCATATCTGAGGTTATTGATATTTCTCCCGGCAATCTTGATTTCAGCTTGTGCTTCTTACAGCCCAGCGTTTCTCATGATGTACTCTGCATATAAGTTAAATAAGCAGGGTGACAATATACAGCCTTGACCTACACCTTTTCCTTTTTGGAACCAGTCTGTTGTTCGACTTCCAGTTCTAAGTTGCTTCCTGACCTGCATACAGATTTCTCAAAGGCAGGTTGAGTGGTCTGGTAGTCCCATCTCTTTCACAATTTTCCACAATTTATTGTGATCCACACAGTCAAAGACTTTGGCATAGTCAATAAAGCAGAGAGAGATTTTTTTTTTTCTGGAACTCTGTTGCTTTTTCGATGATCCAGTGGATGTTGGCTATTTGATCTCTGGTTCCTCTGCCTTTTCTAAAACCAGCTTGAACATCTGGAATTATTATTACACACTTTATTACACCCTTAAGAAAAATTCAGTTTTATTTGTAAATTCTGAGGAGCTTGATGAGACAGTGTTAAATTTGAATCTTTCTCTCTCTTTCTCTCTTTTCTGTTTTGTATCTCTTTAAGATTAGTGAATCAACCTAGATGTCCATCAGCAGATGAATGGATAAGAAAGCTGTGGTACATATACACAATGAAGTATTACTCAGCCATTAAAAAGAATACATTTGAATCAGTTTTAATGAGGTGGATGAAACTGGAGGCGATTATACAGAGTGAAGTAAGCCAGAAAGAAAAACACCAATACAGTATACTAACACTATATATGGAATTTAGAAAGATGGTAATGATAACCGTGTATGCGAGACAGCAAAAGAGACACAGACGTATAGAACAGACTTTTGGATCCTGTGGGAGAGGGAGAGGGTGGGGTGATTTGGGAGAATGGCATTGAAACATGTATACTATCATGTAAGAAATGAATCACCAGTCTAGGTTTGATACAGGATACTGGATGCTTGGGGCTGGTGCACTGGGATGACCCAGAGAGATGATATGGGGAGGGTAGTGGGAGGGGGGTTCAGGATTGGGAACTCATATACACCCGTGGCAGAAAATGTCAATGTATGGAAAAACAATACAGTATTGTAAAGTAAAATAAAATAAAGAGCAAAAAAAAAAAAAAAAGATTAGTGAATCACTGTGAAGATATTACTCTCTCTTTTTAAACAATTTATCTTCTTAAAAAATTGTACATGATACAGTTTAGATACAGTAGGAGATAATTAAGATTATCTAGTGTATTAATAATCAGGAATCATGCCTCACAACAACACACAGCTAATAAATACAGGATTTGTGTTCAGTTTCTCCTTTTAGAAAAGTAAAGGTAAAGGCAGTTCTATTTTTATTCTTCTAAGGAAATTCCATAATGTCCATCGTGACTGTGTAATTTACATTACTACCAACAGTGCTCAAAGCCTCTCTTCCCCTCTCCCTTGCTATCACGTATCTCTTGTTTTTGTTTCTTTAATGATAGACTTTCCAACAGTATGAGGTGATATTTCATAGCAGTTTTGAGTTATCTTTTCCTAATAATTAGTGATGTTGAACATCTTTTCTTGTACCTGTTGGCCTCTGTAAGTCTGCTTTGGAAAAGTACATCTTTAGTTCCCCTCTGTCTTTTTTTTTTTTTATATCAGATTTTTATTTCATTTTTGCTATGGAGTTATATGAGTTCTTCATATGTTTTGAATATTGACCTCTTATCAGATATGTGATTTGCAAATATATTCTCATATTCTGTAGTCAGACTTTTCATCCCACTGTTTCTTTTGCTTTGCTGAAGCTTTTTAGATTGATGTGATTCTACTCATTTGTTTCTACTTCTGTTGCTTGTACTTTTGGTGTCATACAGGAAATCACTGTCAGATCAATGTCAAGGACGTTTATCCCTATGCTTCCTTCTGAAAGTGTTTCATTTTCATCTTATGTTTAAATCTTTAATCTATTTTGAGTTCATTTTCATGAGTGATGCAAGATAAGGGTCCCCTTTCATTCTTCTGCATGTAAGAAACATATGAGTTTGATGGAGCACCTTTCCGCAGAATAGCCTGGGTTTCTGACTCTCACAACTCTGAGATATTAAATAATTGTTGTTTTATGCAGCTAAGCTGGCTCTGTGGTAAGAATCCACCTGCCAAGCAGGAGACATGGGTTTGATCCCTGGGTCAGGAAGATTCTCTGAAGAAGGAAATGGCAATCCACCCCAGGATTCTTACCTGGGAAATCCCATGGACAGAGGAGCCTGGTGGGCTACAGTCCATGGGGTCACAAAGAGTCGGACATGACTTAGACACCAAACAAGAACCTGGAAGTGAAGTGCTACTCAAATAAGTAACCAAACACGCGGGAGTGACTGTGGAATGAGCAGTGGACAGGGGATGATAAATATTTAAAAAGCATGATAGAGAAAGGTTTAATATACTTGAACAGACACTGTCAATCAGAACTTTGAAGACATTGCCAATGATGGCGCAGAAGGATTGAAGAACATTTTATTAGAAAGTGGAGTAAAGGAGCTATCTGCTGTGCACCAACAAAGAGTGGAAGTAGTGAAATTTTCTTCAGAAATGATGTGGAAAGGAGAACATGGAAACAGCAAACTCAGTTCTTTCATTGGGAGGTCTCTAGAAGACCTCAAGCAAAGCCTTGAAGATGCCACTTGGTTTCCTCTCTCTGCTTGTAAAAGCATAAGAGGAGAAAGATGACTTAAGGAAAAAGCTGTGAAAAAGAACTCGATACTTTTGAAAATTCTGAGTTTTTCCATATTAAAAAAAAAGGTGTTAAAATTAAGAAATTGTTTCTAAGAACTGTCAAAAGGGCATGCTTTTAAGAAAAAACTTGGTCTAGGGAAAATACTGAGGGTGTGACTAGGCAACCTTTTCCTAAAACCTCAAAAGATCTATTGATTCTTTTAAAAGACTGAAGTTTTGTCTCAAATCCTCTAAATTTAACATTAGGACTTCTTGGAAGCTTCTAGGAAGCCTTCCCTCATAGTTCAGTTGGTAAAAAATCTGCCTGCAATGCAGGAGACCCAGGTTCAATCCCTGGGTCAGGAAAATCCCCCAGAGAAGGAAATGGCAGTCGACTCCAGTATTCTTGCCTGGAGAATCCCATGGACAGAGGAGGTTGGCAGGCTACAGTCCATGGGTAGCAAGAGTTGGACACGACTTAGGGACTAAACCACCAGGAATCTTAATCATGTTGCCTCTAAGTCCTTTCAGCATGTTCTAGGAATTATCTAGAAGCAATTTGTGGGTATAGGCCTTGTCCTGTGAAATGAAATCCTATGTAATCCTTAAAAGATTTACATGAATTTTGAGAAAGTTAATTTAGGGAATACAGGGCCAGCTTAGAACAGAACGAGAGTGGAAAATGGAAATGGATGGTATGGGGAGGGAGGAAGGAGGGGGGTTCAGGATGGGGAACACGTGTATACCTGTGGTGGATGCATGTGGATGTATGGCAAAACCAATACAATATTGTAAAGTAATTAGCCTCCAATTAAAAAAAAATAAAAGAAACTTTCATACTTCTGAAATCCCTCAGGCAGGAAGCAAGCTGATGTAACTGCTTAGCCAGAACGATGAATGGGAGGCTGGAATGAAGTATACCGACTAGGGGAAAAAGTTATACAGAATTATTCCCAGTTATTTGAAGTCTAATGAAAGAACATCTGACATGTTTTAACTTCAGTTTAAAATCACTACAAGCCAGTGAATTCTTTACACCTTTATTGTTACCTCTTTGAGCGGACTTGTGTATGTCTCTCATCTTGACTCTCTCACCACTGTATATTGAATGAGTATGGGAACATACAACTTTTTATTTAGTTTTACATTAATAGACTGACAGGTTGAAAAGAGCTACACCCAGGAGATTCATCTTCACCTGGACCTGATTTTGGTGTTGAGTATCTGAACTTAGAGCAAATAGTTTAATGGGATGGGACTCTTTTGGACCCGGGGAAGAGGTGAACGCATTTTTCCTGTCAGAAGGATATGGATCACTGGTGGCCAAAAGACGGACGGAGACAGAGAGACTACCATGTCCCAAACCATTCCTAGCTCTTGGTATTCACACCTGTACTGATCTTCTCCTTTTAACTAGGGGGACAACCTGTGAATTATTTCCACTAGAAAATGGAAAAAAGTGATGAGATGTCATTTTATAAACTAGCCTCTCCTACTTTGGTTTTCTGATTTGTTGATTGTGAATAGTTATTGGTGTCATTCAGTTCAGTTCAGTCACTCAGTCATGTCTGAATCTTTTCGACCCTCATGGATTGCTACATGCCAGGCTTCCCTGTCCATCACAAACTCCCGGAGCTTGCCCAAGCTCATGTCCCTCAAGTCGGTGATGCCAATCAACCATCTCATCCTCTGTCAACCCCTTCTCATCCGCCTTCAATGTTTCCCAGTATCAAGGTCTTTTCAAATGAGTCAGTTCTTGGCATCAGATGGCCAAAGTATTGGGGTTTTGGTTTCAGCATCAGTCCTTCCAATTAATATTCAGTACTGATTTCCTTTAAGATGGACTTGTTTGATCTCCTTGCAGTCCAAGGGATTCTCAAGAGTCTTTTCCAAGTTCAAAACCATTGATTCCTCAGTGCTCAGCTTTCTTTACAGTTCAACTCTCACATCCATACATGACTACTGGGAAAACCATAGCTCTGAGTAGACAGATCTTCTTCAGCAAAGCAATGTCTCTGCTTTCTAATGTGCTGTCTATGTTGGTCATAGCTTTTCTTCCAAGAAGCAAGTATCTTTTAATTTCATGGCTGCAGTAATCACCTGCGGTGATTTTGGAGCCCCCAGAATAAAGTCTCTCACTGTTTCCATTGTTTCTCCACCTATTTGATGAAGTGATGGGACCAGTAGCCATGACCTTAGCTTTTTGAATGTTGAGTGGCATCACTGGCATCATTAAAGAAACAGTAATATAAGAGTTGTATAGGTAGAGTTCATAGACATTCCAAGGACAATATCTTCAAATATAATGAATATTCAGTCAAGATTAGCTGCTTGAATCCTTTAAAAAATTTATTTCCTATCCTCCAGAACCACCTTACCTACTAATCACAATTTTATTTCTTTGCTTTGTAAGTTTGGTTTTTTTAGATTCCATGTATATGTAATACCATTCTTGTCTTTCTCTGTCCAACCTGTTTCATTTGGTAAAATATGTCCAGTTTGCATCCATGTTGCAACAAATTGCAGGATGTCCTTCATTTTCATGGCTAAACAATATTCTATTCTCTTTATATATAGACCACATTATCTTTATCCATTCATCTATTGATGAGAATTTAGGTAATTTTCGTATCTTGGCTACTGTGAATAATGTTGCAATAAACATGGAAGTACAGATATTTATCAATATCCCATTTATTTCCTTTGGTTGCATAACTGCAAGTGGAATTTCTTACCATATATGAGGCCTATATTTAATTCTTTGAAGAACTGTTATATTATTTTACATAGTGGTTAAATCAATTTATGCTTCCATAAAACCCACATAAAATGCACAGTTTAGCAAATATAAACAACAACGTTGAATTGTATCGACAAACTTGCTAAATGAACTGAACTTAAAGATTCCAACCATAAATGGAGAGTCATATAATGTGATAAGGAAACTAATTATTTCTACAATGGTGATCATCTTACAATAAAAATGTATCAAATTAATATTCTGTAAGCCTTAAATGTATACATTGAAAGTGAAAGTCACTCAGTCGAGTCCTACACTTTGCGACCCCATGGACGATACAGTCAGTGAAATTCTCCAGGCCATAATACTGGAGTGCGTAGCCTTTGCCTTCTCCAGGGGATCTTTGCAACCCAGGAATCAAACTGGGGTCTCCTGCAGTGTAGGTGGGTTCTTCACCAACTTAGCTATGAAGGAAGCCCAAATGTATGCATCGCTCTATGTCTAACATATATATTTATTTTTTTTAAAAAGCCTAGCTGTTATTTTTTGTATACATTGCTGTATGTCAAATATTTTTTATTTTATTTTTTAATATAAATTTATTTATTTTAATTGGAGTTAATTACAATAGTGTATTGGTTTTGCCATACATCAACATGAATCTGCCACAGGTATACACGTGTTTAAAAGACAGCCTAGCTGGTTTTTTGTTGTTTTTTTTTTTTACAGTTCATGTGATTATCATCATTATTATTAGGTTTATATTTAAGTTATATGCCATATTAGATGGATTAAAAATACAGACAGAAAGCTATAATTGAATAGGCATATGGGAAATGTCAAGACAGTAGCATAGCTAAATTTAGCAGGAGAATTTTGGTAGCAATCAGTGTTATTGGAAAAATATTCCAAGAAAAGTTACCATTTGTTCCAGAACTGATGTAATGCACTTCATTTAGAAACATGTTACCCTAAGGCGGGGGTGTTCCAAATGTTGGACATACAAAAAGCAAATTCAGGGAAATAGCACAAAAATTGTAATGGAAAGATGATTGTGGAGGAGACTGAGGAGAAGTCCTAAAATATCAGATTAAGGATATGGATGCAATTTTTTATATAAAAAATATAGAGGCATGTGACTTCCTTAGTTTCTATAGGAAATTCAAAACAAACGATCTCCATAGAAAATGGTTATTCATAGTAATTTTAAGGTAAGATCAGGGTATCTATCTTTGCATATCTCTGTTCTAGCACTCTCAGCACAATATTTTAACTTTGGAAGCTTCTGTTTCTTTCAATAGAGCATGAATGGCAGTCTTCTTTTCATTACTGTATTACAAGAGTGAAATTATTTGATTCTGAGGATACCACTGTAATATGTTAATGCCGAATGAAATTAACATGATTGTTGTAAACATGTTTATAAAGGATGATCACAATGCTTTGGAGTATCTAAGCAGTTAGTCTACAATAATGTCTGAAAGAAACTGAAAGTGATAGTGGCTCAGTTCTATCCAACTCTGTGGGACCTCATGAACTGTAGCCCACCAGGCTTCTCTGTCCATGAACTTCTCCAGGCAAGAATACTGGAGTGGGTTACCATTCCCTTCTTCAGGGAATCTTCCCAATCCAGGGATTGAACCTGGGCCTCCTGTATTACAGGCAGATTCTTTACTGTCTGAGTCACCAGGGAAGCCCATGGTGTACTAACTAATAGTGTCTAGTACACTAAAATAAAAATCTGCCTGCAATATTTGGAGAAATAAAGAGGATGAAGACAACATAAAACTCCTCAATAGCCATGCATTCATCTGTGTACCCAGGGGACAGTATTTACATTGTCAGAAGAAGACGGTCAATTATAGTTTGGCTTGAACATGATGGACTGGGGGCTCAGTCTAGCGGTACATATAATATTCACTGAAGACACTGATAAAGTTTCTTTACAATTCAAGTAAAAAGAAATGGGAGTAAATAACATGCATTGACTTTCAAAAAATATATTACGGAATGAAAATAATATTTCAAAGCAGGCATGGCTTCTTGTCAGAGGAAGAAAATTGGCAAATATAATCCAGTTATCCTTTCTTCAATTTAGAAGATGAAGCTAGGCTTAACATTTGGCTCATCAGTTCCCTAATCAAGTGATTTTACCTAGTCATTTTCTCATAACTATTACAATGCATCCATGAAGTTAAATACCTTGAGGGCACTGAGTTAGGGACTGTGGTTCTTTAAATGTTATGAAGGGTTATGTTCCAGTGAAACTAATTTTATCAGATTTCATGATACTGCCATTGTGTGTTATCCATCGATGACCATTATATAAAACTGAGCTAGCAGGTCATGTTGATCTAAAGATTTTATTATTATCACTGCAAGCATTCAGCTTCAGCTTTATGAGGTTAACTTCATTTTGACCCTTGCCCAATTTGCCCTTGACTAACTTTCTCTCTGATCTACCTGACTGAACTATACTTACTGTTCATTGCTTCACCTAAAACAATTATTTTTTCAAATCTTTCTGATTACTTCATGTTTACTGTACAAATAAAGACATATAAATGTGTTACTTTTATACCAGAAGTTACAGTGAGCCAGATTATTGGTGGTGGCTTGTCTCTGTAACTATCTCATTCTTTTTTCTAAATAATGATATGAAAACTCTGAAAGAAGCCAAACTGTGTTACTTACTAACATGGCACTCAGAAGGTCTTGGATTATTCATATTTGCTTTCCAAAATAATACTAATTACTATGTAGTGTAATAATATATCAAAAAGGAATTGGTTAATTGGTATTTCCAACCTGCATATTAACATTCTACTAAATAGCTAATGCATAATAATAAAAAACCTCAGATATTGAAAATTTTAAAAATATCAACTGTACTAAATTGTTTCAAATAAATATCCATCCCTTTTATGGTATAATCCAGAAATATTAATTAAAGAAAGAAAATGTCACATTATATCATTAAAATAAACAATAATTTTA
>SJYQ01095307.1:0-15707 GCA_006410935.1 Redunca redunca | reverse complement strand
TTTTTTTAATTTTTATTCTAACTTCGGTTTACTTTACATTACTGTATTGGTTTTGCCAAACATTGACATTAATTCCCACGATTGTACATGCGTTCCCAAACATGAGTCCCCTCCCATCTCCCACCCCATACCATCTCTCTGGGTCCTCTCCTTGCACCAGTCCCAAGCATCCTGCATCCTGTATCGGATATCGACTGGCGATTCGTTTCTTACATGATAGTATACATGTTTCAATGCCATTCTCCCATCTCATCCCACCCTCTCCCTCCCTCTCTCCCCCAGAGTCCAAAAGTTCACTCTATAGATCTGAGTCTCTTTTGTTGTCTCGGATGCAGGGTCATCATCCGTATCTTTCTAAATTCCATATATATGCGTTAGTATACTGTATTGGTGTTTTTCTTTCTGGCTTACTTCACTCTGTATAATTGGTTCCAGTTCCATCCATCTCCTTAGAACTGATTCAAATGTATTCTTTTTAATGGCTAAGAATACATTTGAATGCTGAGTTTTAAGCCAGCTTTTTCACTCTCCTCTTTCACTTTTATCAAGAGGTTCTTTAGTTCCTCTTAGCTTTCTGCCATCAGGGTGGTGTCATTTGCATATCTGAGATTATTGATATTTCTCCCAACAAGCTTGATTCCAGCTTGTGCTTCATTCAATCCAGCATTTCACATGACGGACTCTGTATATAAGTTAAATAAGCATGGTGACAATATTTTGATGTACTACATTCTCAATTTTGAACCACTCCATTTTTCCATGCCCAGTTCTAAATGTTGCTTCTTGATCTGCATACAGACTTCCCAGGAGGCAGATAAGGGGATCTGATATTCTCATCTCTAAGAATTTTCCACATTTTGTTGTGATCTGCACAGAGTCTTTTGCATAGTCAATTAAGCAGAGGTAGATATTTTTCTGGAATTCTCTTGCTTTTTCTATGCTACCAATGATGCTAGCAATTTGACCTCTTGTTCCTCTGCCTTTTCTAAATTCAGCTTGAACATCTTGAAGTTTTTGGTTCACATACTGTTGAGGCCTAGCTTGAAGGATTTTGAGCATTTTTTGCGAGCATGTGTAACAAGTGCAATTGTGTAGTACTTTGAATATTCCTTGATGTTACCCTCTGTGCAATTGGAATGAAAACTAACTTTTCCAGGCCTGTGGCCTGCTGAATTTTCCAAATTTGCTGGCATGTTAAGTGCAGCACTTTAGCAGTTTCATCTGTTAAGATTAGAAATAGCTCATCTGGAATTTCATCACTTCCAATAGTTTTGTTCATAGTGATGCTTCCTAAGGCCCACTTGAGTTCACATTCCAGGATATCTGATTCTAGGTGAGTGATCACACCATCGTGGTTATCCAGGTCATTAAAATCTCTTTTATATAGTTCTTCTGTGTATTCTTGCCACATCTTTTCAATCTCTTCTGTTTCTTTTAGGTCCATACCATTTCTGTCCTTTATTGTGCCTGTCTTTGCATGGAATATTCCCTTGGTATCTCTAATTGCCTTGAAGAGATCACTAGTTTTCCCCATTCTGTTGTTTATCACTATTTCTTTGCATTTTTCACTTAAAAAGTCTTTCTTACCTCTCTTTGATATTCTATGGAACTCTGCATTCAGAAAGGGTATATATTTATTTTTCTCCTTTGCCTTTCACCTCTTGTCTTTTCTCCTCAGACAGCCATTTTGCCTCTTGTATTTCTTTTTCTTGGGGGTGGTTTTGATCACAGTGTTACAAACCTCCATCCATAGTTCTTCAGGCACTGTCTATCAGACCTAAAACCTTGAATTCATTTTGTCACTTCCACTGCATGGTCAGGGGATTTGATTTAGTTCATACCTGAATGGTCTGGTGGTTTTCCCTACATTTTTCAATTTAAGTCTTAAATTTGCAGTAAGGAGTTCCTGATCTGAGTCACAGTCAGCTCCCAGTTTTGCTTTTGCTGACTGTCTTATAGAGCTTCTTCATCTGGCTGCAAAGGATATAATCAATCTGATTTCTGTATTGACTATCTGGTGATGTCCATGCGTAGAGTCATCTTGTGTTGTTGAAAGGGGGTGTTTACTATGACCAGTGCATTCTCTTGGTGAGTGTCTGTTAGCCTTTACCCTGCTTCATTCTGTACTCCAAGGCCAAACCTGCCTGTTACACCAGGTGTCTCTTGACTTCCCACTTTTGCATGCTAGTCCCCTATGATGAAAATTATATATATATATATATATATAAAAGTGTTAGTTCTAGAAGGTCTTCTAGGTCTACACAGAACCTTTTAACTTCAGCTTCTTAGACATTAATGGTTTCAGCATAGACTTGGAGATTACTGTGATATTGAATGATTTGGCTTGGAAACAAACAGAAATCATTTTGCCATTTTTGAGACTGTACCCAAGTACTGCATTTTAGACTCTTTTGTTGACTATGAGGACTACTCCATTTGTTCTAGGGGATTCTTGCCCACAGTAGCAAATATAATGCTCATCTGAAATAAGCTCACCCATTCTTGTCTATTTTAGTTCACTGTTTCCAAAAACGCCAATGTTCACTCTTGCCATCTCCTGTTTGACCACTTCCAATATGATCCATTACTACACCAGGGAAACAAAAATATTTTCTTAACATGATAAGGAGATTTTAAAACAAAACTGACAGCTAATATCATAGTCAATGATGAAAAATTGAAAACTTTCCTCTCCCAAGATCAGGAATAAGACAAAGCCACTGACTTTGCCTACTTCTATTCAACTTTGCATTGGATGATGAAACCAGAGAAAATAGGAGGGAAAAAAAAAAAAGCTATCCAGTTGGAAGAGAAGTAAAACTTTTTCAATCCATAGTTAACATGATGTTATATATAGAAAATCTGGAAAAACATGCATATAAACACCAAAAAGCTAAAAACAAAAACAAACACTGAGCTCAAAGTCAAACCAAGCTCACAATTGTTAAAGCCAATAAACATAGTCAGCAAAGGTAAAGGATATAAGACCAACACACACAGATCAGATGCATTTTCTATGTAGACTAGCAGTATACAATCCAAAGGGATATTTTAAAGCCTTCATTTCCAATAGCATCAAAATGCATAAGATAGTTACAAAAAATGCAATCAAGGAAGTGAAAGATATGTACAGTGATAAACACAAAACTCTACTGAAATAAAGTAAAAATCAAAATAATGGGAAAGATATCCCTTGATTATGGATTCTAAAATTCAGTGTTGTTAACATGGCAACACTCTCCAAATAAATACACATATTCAGTCTAATTCCTATGAAAATTTTAATGGCCTTTTCCTTTTTCTTAAATGTTAAAAATCTTCCTAAAATGTATATGATATTGCAAAGTATGATGAATAGCCAAAATTATTTTGAAAAACAACAAAATTAGAGAACTGACAAATCTCAAATTACAAAAGAATGTAGTTAGACTTTATCTTACCAAGTTTAGTAATAAGCTCACACTAGATGAAAGATCTAAATATGAGTTGAAACACTGTAATTTAAGAGAAAACACAGGGGTAAATTTTATGACTTTGGAATTAGTAACAGTTTCTTAGACATCATGTCAAAAGTAAACAACAAAAGGAAAAGTAGATGAGTTGAGCGTCATCAAAATTCTGTGCATCAAAAACATTATATAAATACAAAAAGTATGAATGATTTTGATCATATAATGTAGTTTTAATTACAAAGAACAAGTTTAAAAAATATATGTTGACTTAAAGGACAATTTTAAAATAAACAAGAAATATAGCACTTGAATCTATTTATGGATAAATATATGTATATTATTAAGAACAATAAAACAAACAAAAACACTTTGGTAATGCTATTCAGCAATGTCACAATACTGCTTGCTTAAGGAAAAAAAAAGAAAAAAAAAGAGAGAGATTGGTTTAGAAAGATTTTAAAAAGTTCCAGTATATTTGTAATTGTTTTCCTTCAGTTCAGTAGCTCAGTCGTGTCCGGCTCTTTGCAACCCCATGGACTGCAGCACACCAGGCCTCCCTGTCTATCACCAACTTTCGGAGTTTACTCAAACTCATGACCCTTGAGTCGGTGACACCATCCAACCATCTCATCCTCTGTCGTCCCCTTCTCCTCCTGCCCTCAATCTTTCTAAGCATCAGGGTCTTTTCAAAAAAGTCATTTCTTCCCATCAGGTGGCCAAATTATTGGAGTTTCAGCCACAGCATTAGTCCTTCCAATGAATATTCAGGACTGATTTCCTTTAGGATGGACTGATTGGATCTCCTTGCAGTCCAAGGGACTCTCAAGAGTCTCCTCCAACACCACAGTTCAAAAGCATCAGTTCTTTGGTGTTCAGCTTTCTTGATAGTCTAACTCTCACATCCATACATGACTACTGGAAAAACCATAGCTTTGACTAGATGGACCTTTGTTGGCAAAGTAATGCCACTGCTGTTTAATATGCTTCTAGGTTGGTTATAACTTTTCTTCCAAGGAGTAAGCGTCTTGTAATTTCATGGCTGCAGTCACCATCTGCAGTGATTTTGGAGCCCCAAAATATAAAGTCTGTTACTGTTTCCACTGTTCCCTGTCTATTTGCCATGAAGTGATGGGACCAGATACCATGATCTTAGTTTTCTGAATGTTGAGTTTTAAGCCAACTTTTCACTCTCCTTCTTTACTTTCATCAAGAGGCTTTTTAGTTCCTCTTCACTTTCTGCCATAAGGGTGGTGTCATCTGCATATCTGTGGTTATTGATAATTTTTCCAGCAACTTTGATTCCAGCTTGTGCTTCATCCAGTCCAGTGTTTCTCATGATGTACTCTGCATAGAAGTTAAATAAGCAGGGTGACAATATACAGCCTTGACCTACTCCTTTTCCTATTTGGAACCAGTCTGTTGTTCCATGTCCAGTTCTAACTGTTGCTTCCTGACCTGCATACATATTTCTCAAGAAGCAGGTCAGGTGGTCTCGTATTTTCATCTCTTTCAGAATTTTCCACAGTTTATTGTGATCCACACAGTCAAAGGCTTTGGCATAGTCAATAAAACAGAAATAGATGTTTCTTTTGGAACTCTCTTGCTTTTTCAATTATCCAACGGATATTGGCAATTTGATCTCTGGTTCCTCTGCCTTTTCTAAAACCAGCTTGAACATCTGGAAGTTCACAGTTCCTTTACTGTTGAAGCCTGGCTTGGAGAATTTTGGTCATTTTTGAGAATTTTGAGAATTGTTTTCCTTAGAATAGCTAAAAATAAAACTTTAAAGGTAACTATAATATAATGAGTACCTCCAATATTACTCTTTCCATGTTTTCTATTTTTAAGTATGTACAATTTTTTTTTAAATATTTTATTGAGACAAAACAGGACTGTGTATTATAGAAGTATTTTTTTGCTTCCACTACAAGGACAAGAATATAGAAACTGAAACAAGAAATTGATATATATTCAATCCCTTAAAATTATATTACATACATTTTTAACTAAATCTAATCTCAATCTCGGAGAAGGCAATAGCAACCCACTCCAGTACTCTTGCCTGGAAAATCCCATGGATGGAGGAGCCTGGTAGGCTGCAGTCCATGGGGTCGCTAAGAGTTCGGCACTACTGAGCAACCTCACTTTCACTTTTCACTTTCATGCATTGGAGAAGGAAATGGCAACCCACTCCAGTATTCTTGCCTGGAGAATCCCAGGGACAGGGGAGCCTAGTGGGCTGCCATCTATGGTGATGCACAGAGTCGGACACGACTGAAGCGACTTAGCAGCAGCAGCAGCAATCTCAATCTTGGTGCTTAATGTTGACATATATTTGTATGTATTATAAACGTATCTTAGTTTACAGCATTCATATCAAGTTAGAGAATATATGCACAATATTTTAAAAAAAATAATAAAGTTTCCTATTGTGTTTAGTTATACGATATCATATGTTTATCTCAGTAGGAGATATCACTGTGTTTTATTGTTCTCTGCTTTGCTAACTTGTTAAACTCTACCTGGAAATCTTAAGCTGCATTCCATGGATATTCTTATTTATTAATAATGACATTTTTTGATAAACCAAGTCTNNTGTGGCAAATTTGATATTTATTACCTGTTGTCCTTGAAACTGAATGTATTATGAATCAGTTATTTCAAAATCACTGCAACAAACACTATAAATCCCATGTGAATTAAAAGCTGATTTTTATCTAGGCAATACATTTACTTTGTTCACAGTTACTTTTGCGTGTTACATAAAACACAGAAAAAAATGTTTAGAAATAAGTTAGGAGTTTATTTAAGCTCCCTTCTCAGTTTTAATACATTTTATTTTGTGGTTGTAAATTTTCTTTTAAGCTGATGAATAAAAATACCATAGCCTGCAGTCTGAGACCTATATGATAGGCACGCACATATATAATATGATAAAAATATGCTGGCCTCTGAGAATACATATTGAAAAATGTTCAAATTTATTTCCTTCTCACATTTAGAAAGATTTGCATTCCACATCAAATGTATGCTTTTTTCCTTCCAATGTTTGGGCTCAAGCCACATTTTAACTGAAATAAATTGTAATAGATTCATGAATGGAAAACTTTGTAAGGGACCAAAAGTAACACTGAATGATATTTAAATATAAAAGGAGAAAATGACTTTCTGAGACCCTATATCAAGCTAAGTATATAATCTGGGGAGTCATTCATTAAAGTAACTTTTATTTAAGATACCTTTGAACAGCTTCAAAAGAAAAGAAAATCTTCTAAATATTATTGAAGTCAATTGGAAAGAGTTACTATTTAAGTTCATTAANTTTATTTAAGATACCTTTGAACAGCTTCAAAAGAAAAGAAAATCTCTAAATATTATTGAAGTCAATTGGAAAGAGTTACTATTTAAGTTCATTAATTCATTTGCCACAAACCTATTGGGCTTTTATCCTGACCAGACCTGCAGCATACAATAGTATGCAAAAATATTTCTCTTTCAAAGACATCCAACCATTGTTCCACAGTGTACTTGAAGGCTGGAGTGGAAATGTCAGATTCTGAACCTGAGTATTGCATCCAAACAATTGTTTATCTAACTTTGTGTAAAATCATTGTTGTTCTGTTGCTCAGTTGTATCCAACTTTGTGACCCTGTGGACTGCAGCACGCCATGCTTTCCTGTTCAAGACCAACTCCCAGAGCTTACTCAAACTCATGCCCATTGAGTCAGTGATGTCATCCAACCATCTCTTCCTCTGTCAGCCCCTTCTCCTGCCTTCAGTCTTTCCCAGCATGCGGGTCTTTTCTAATGAGTCAGCCCTTTGCATCAGGTGGCCAAAGTATTGGAACTTCAGGTTCAGCTTCAGCATCAGTCCTTCCAATGACTATTTAGGACTGATGTCCTTTAAGATTCACTGGTTTTATTTCCTTGCATTCCAAGGGACTCTCAAGAGACTTCTCCAAAACCACAGTTCAGAAACATCAATTCTTCCATGCTCAGCCTTCTTTATGGTCCACCTCTCACATCCAATTATGACTGCTGGCAAAACCATAGCTTTGACTAGACAGAACTTTGTTGGCAAAGTAATGTCTGATTTTTAATATGCTGTCTAGGTTTGTCATAGCTTTTTGTCCAAGGAGAAAGCGTCTTTTAATTTCATGGCTGCAGTCACCATGTACAGAGATTTTGGAGCCCAAGAAAATAAAGCCTATCACAGTTTCCATTGTTTCGCATCTATTTGCCATAAAACGATGGGACTGGATGCCATGATCTTGGTTCTTTGAATGTTTAATGTTAAGCCAGGTTTTACACTCTCCTCTTTCACTTTCATCAAACTCTTTAGTTTCTCTTTACTTTCTGCCTTATGGGTGGTGTCATCTGCAATTTTGAGGTTATTGCTATTTCTCCTGGCAATCTTGATTCTAGCTTTTGCTTCATCTAGGCCAGTGTTTCTCATGATGTATTCTACATATAAGTTAAATAAGCAGGGTGACAATCTGCAGCTTTGATGAACTCTTTTCCCAATTTGGAAAATCACTGGCCTCCTTTTGATCCATGTGATATAACAATAAGTAGGTTTGTCTGTAAAAACTCTGAAAAGTAGTATAGGTTAAAAAAATATTGTATCAAAGTAAATATACAATGACGAACTAATGTAAAATAATAAATGGGTAGCCAAGAAACAATAGTTCATTCATTAAATGATTACTGAAATATTCACGGTATAGCCTTCTTGGCAATAAGAACTGCTTTAAATTATTGTATGTTTGGGGAAGGTTTAGTTAAAACAAAACAGGAACAAAAACTTGTAAGTTTCTTTATAGAGACAATTACTCAGACTTTACTATTCTAAGAATGTTGAGGATCTTGAAATTCAGTGGCTATTTTTTCCCACAAACATGTTTTTGAAACATAGTCCTCTTATCTTTTTTACACTTCTCTCGTGAATGACATATTTAATAGCATGTAGTCATTCAGGTTTGATTTTCCTCTGTGTGCATGTCTTACTTCTTTTGTTTTTAATTTTTGTTTCATTGTGGTTTTATGCTTCTTCCTGTTGCTGTTGTAGTTTTGCTTCAAGTTCAGAACTTAAATATGTGGATCCTTTTAAATTCATCTTGCTTAGTACTATGTTTTAAGATTACTTTAAATACACAGTCTGTTGCTTTTAGTATTTCCATCTTAACATCAAAGCATCCATGTATTTTATTTGATGTACCTTTTTATGTCACTGTAAATGTCTAACCCATTAGGGCCAGAGTCGAGCTTTCAATATGTCCCTGACAGCAATTGCTCCAATTTTACAGGAACAATTTAATGGGCAGCTCTTACACAAGTATAAGCCTTTTTTTTTTTTTTTTTTTTGGCATCATCCTATCAGTAACCCTCTGTTTTCTTCTCAATACTATACATTTTTTCATACCAGAAATATTTCTCTTCTTGAAGTTGAGTATTACAAGTGTGACCTTGCCATAACATGGATCAGGCAATGGCACCCCACTCCAGTTCTCTTGCCTGGAAAATCCCATGGACGGAGGAGCCTGGTAGGCTACAGTCCATGGGGTCGCTAAGATTCAGACACAGCTGAATGACTTCCCTTTCACTTTTCACTTTCATGCACTGGAGAAGGAAATGGCAACCCATTCCAGTGTTCTTGCCTGGAGAATTCCAGGGACAGGGGAGCCTGGTGGGCTGCCATCTATCGGGTGGTACAGAGTCGGACACAACTGAAGCGACTTAGCAGCAACAGCAGCTTGCCATAATAAAATTGTGAAACTAACTGGCTTTGACACCAAGTAGCATGTGGTCTTTAAAAACTGATGAATGAATTATTAGCAAACAATGCAAAAGAAGTAAAAATAGTGTATGTAACTGGAATTAGGAAAAGTGACATTAATAGTAGGGAAACAAATGCAAAAGATATTACGTGANTTTTTTTGGCATCATCCTATCAGTAACCCTCTGTTTTCTTCTCAATACTATACATTTTTTCATACCAGAAATATTTCTCTTCTTGAAGTTGAGTATTACAAGTGTGACCTTGCCATAACATGGATCAGGCAATGGCACCCCACTCCAGTTCTCTTGCCTGGAAAATCCCATGGACGGAGGAGCCTGGTAGGCTACAGTCCATGGGGTCGCTAAGATTCAGACACAGCTGAATGACTTCCCTTTCACTTTTCACTTTCATGCACTGGAGAAGGAAATGGCAACCCATTCCAGTGTTCTTGCCTGGAGAATTCCAGGGACAGGGGAGCCTGGTGGGCTGCCATCTATCGGGTGGTACAGAGTCGGACACAACTGAAGCGACTTAGCAGCAACAGCAGCTTGCCATAATAAAATTGTGAAACTAACTGGCTTTGACACCAAGTAGCATGTGGTCTTTAAAAACTGATGAATGAATTATTAGCAAACAATGCAAAAGAAGTAAAAATAGTGTATGTAACTGGAATTAGGAAAAGTGACATTAATAGTAGGGAAACAAATGCAAAAGATATTACGTGAATTATCTTAGAAGACATAAAATGTGCTAAAGAAATTAGATTTGGTTAAAGATAGATCCAGGCAGATTGCTGAAAGTGACAACTGGGTGCACAGAGCAGACTCTAATAAAGTGTTGCAAGAGAAAGATGAGCTAAAGAAGGAATGAGAGTTTTCAAGCAGAATTTAAATGGAATATATGGAGTAGTTTTGTGGGTTTAGAAAATCATGTCTTTAATGCCTAGTTTTCTAAGTCAAAAAGAGATTTTGAAGTGAAACAAGACCTGTAAGCAAGGATAAAACCAAGAGCATGATGGTATGTGTCTTTGAAATAAGATGATAACTGTTCAAAAATGAGATGTCAGTGTGGCTTTTGATAGATGAAGGGAACTTCATTCAAATATATTCACACAAATTTTAGAATAGCAGTACTAGTGGTAAAGAACCCATCTGCCAATGCAGGAGACGTGGGTTTGATCCCTGGTTTGGGAAGATTCCCTATTCTTGCCTGGCGAATCCCAGGGTCAGAAGAACCTGGTGACCTACAGTGCATGGGGCCTCAAAGAGTCAGACCTGACTGGGGTGACTTAGCACACAGCACACGGGGGTAAGAAGCCTGCTGACTTAGGCTGAAAGTGTCTGAGTTAGTTCAAATTGTACAAAGGCTTCTGGACCCTAAGTGTAAATACTCAGAAAGCAGGATACTCATATACAAGCTTATATACATAGGCCAATTCTTTGATAAAATAAAACATCTTCTAGGAAGGCAGAGCCCAGAACCCTGGAGAAAATCTCAATGAACCCTGCATTAGGGGTTCATTCTCAAGAATTAAGGCTATTCTAAGAGCTATTCTCAGAGAGCAAAACTGAATCCTAATCAAGGAACATCCAGGTCCAGTTTTAAGGGATGTGGCAACATTCTCCTTTTGGGATTTCAGTCATTGCTATGGACCAATGACTGTTACATTTAGATTTGTCATAAACATTAAATAATTTAGTATGTGTAGCATGAATAGGATAATGTCTGCCACTCTTACTTGCAAATAAAAGCATTGCATTTATTGGTTGTCACTGTTCTCATGCATAAATAAAAGTGCCAAAAAAAAAAAACCCAAAACAAACAAACAAACAAAAAAAACTGTACCTTGTACCTCTGATGATATAACCAACTCATTCCAGTTTCTTCAAAAACCTATAGATTAATCATATGTAAGCCAAGCTGTGCTTTTTTGTTTTAACAAGAATCCAATCTTCATCAAAGATTATAATTTATCACCAATGAGTGCATCTACATGCTGTTTTAATTACAATTAAATGCACACATGAATGGGCTTTCCAGGTGGTGCAGTGGTAAAGAACTCCCTGCCAAGCAGGAGATGCAGGTTCAATCCCTGGGTCAGGAAGATCCTGTGTAGAAGAAAATGGCAACCCACTCCAGCATTCTTGCTTCAGAAAGCCCATGGACAGAAAAGCCCGGAAGGCTACAGTCCATGGGGTTGCAAAAGAGTCTGACAGGATATAGCCACGAAACATCCACAAACATGAAAACAAACTCAAACACAGAGTTAAAAAACAAAAATTTGTAGTAATATCTAATCTAGGTAAACTTCCATTCATGTCAAGTCACTTTATAAGAATGTAGCTGAGGAAAATAACTTATTTTGGGGCCAAACATTCAGATTAATATCTATCTAGGAAGATGTTATGCACTACTTCAAGGTCCAATATAGTCAGTTAAATTAGTATGCAAGAAAATATTCCATTAATGTTCTGTGTAAGACAGGTCTTTTCCAACTCTCTCTATTGATTTATACCATCCACATGTTTGATGATGGGAAATTTTCAAATAATATGCTGCTGCACTAAATTTGTGCAGAAATAAAAAAAGTCAAGGACAGGTTTCAAAGGAAACTGAAATAAGGTGGTCATAAGCAGAGTAGATGGATGATTAAAATCACACATAAATCAGCCAGTGCCTGTGACTGAGAAACTCCAGTGGCAGATATACTGGTAGAAGCATATTTTAAAATATTGAGTTAGTCTCCCTCAGTTGTCTATTCAAGGAGGGGTGAAGTTTAAGTTTAGGAAACAACAAATAGGAAGAAGACAGAACTATATTTGTGACACATTTCAAAAAGATTGGAAAAGCAGCAGAGAGACCAAGGTGGAAAAATATGATGGTAAATTGAATTCTCAGAATTATATTCTCACTCTTTCTACCTCTTGCATATTTACCTTTCCACCTAAGCCTACAAACATTCTGGCATTTAACTCTTCTCAAAAAGTTTTTAAAAAATTCCTGTCTCTAATTTCACCTTTTAGCTACCACTCTTATTTTTTCTCTTTTTAATAATAAGTCTCCTCATAATAATTGTCTGTAATTGTAGTATACAACTGCTTATTGCTTACTGACTTAATCATCCTATCTAATTAAGCTTCAACCCTACCATATAATCAGCCTTCTCAGGTAGCTTAGTGATAAAGAACCTGGCTGCCAATGCGGGAAATGCAGAAGATGGGGTTCCATCCCTGGATTGAGGAAAACTCCTGGAGGAAGAAATGACAATCCATTCCTGTATTCTTACCTGGAAAATCCCACGGACAGAGGAGCTTGTGTGCTATTTTCCATAGGGTTGCAAAGAGTCAGACGTGACTGGCCACACACACACACACACACACACACACGCATGCACACCATATAATCAAAACTACTCCTATACAGGCCACCAGTGACCTCTGGGTTGATAAACCATTGGTTTCTCAACATTCAGAAAACAAAACAAAACAAAACAAATTCTCAGTCTTCCAGTCTCACTTAACTAGCCACATATTTGAAAGAGTTGATTGTTGCCTCCAACCAAAATGCCTTCTTCCTGTGCTTGCAGGGCACCACAAATCTCATTTCCAGCCCATGTTAGAGAGCTCTCTATGGCCTCTTTCACTGGCATTTCTCTTTCTCATGACCATGAGTTTCAAAGTGTCCAAGCTTCAGTGCTTAGGCATTTTCTATTTACAATATAAATAATAAGTGGACGTACATGCTTGGAATTCAGAGAAATTCAAGCAGATCATATGTATATTTATTAGGTTGTTAATATATAGATGATACTTAGAATTAAGACTGGATGAGAGATGATGAAATAAGTTACATAATAAATACCATTAAGATTGCCATGGTTAGCAAATAAACATATTCTGCTATTTATTGAGGAAGACCAAAGCAAACAAACAACAAAAAGCTAGTTGAATATATCACTTTGGGAATATATTACTTTTCTGGAATATATTATTAATTTTAATTTTTGAATATATTATCTTTTATATATTAATTTTGAATTAAAAGAAAACATAATGTGTCAGTTATTTCCAATATTTTAGGCTATATGGTGGAGGAGGAAATGGCAACCCACTCCAGTACTCTTGCCTGGAGAATCCCATGGGCAAAGGAGCCTCGTAGGCTGCAGTCTGTGGGGTTGCTAAGAGTCGGGCACGACTGAGTGACTTCACTTTCACTTTTCACTTTAATGCATTGGAGAAGGAAATGGCGACCCACTCCAGTGTTCTTGCCTGGAGAATCCCAGGGACGGCAGAGCCGGGTGGGCTGCCGTCTATGGGGTTGCAGAGTTGGACAGGACTGAAGTGACTTAGCAGCAGCAGCAGCAGGCTATATGGATGTGGCTATTCATCAGAAAGGGCTTCCCAGGTGGTGTAAGTGGTAAAGAATTCACCTGCCAATACTGGAGACTTAAAGAGACTCTCATTCAATCCCTGAGTCTGGAAGATCCCCTGGAGGAGGAAATGACAACACTCCAGTACTCTTGCCTGGAAAATTCCACGGACAGAAGAGCCTGGTGGGTTACAGTCCGTGGCGTTGCAAAGAGTCAGACATGACTGAGTGAATGAGTACACACACACTCATCAGGTTATTTCATGTAATTTTCTGAAGGGAAAAAGCAGTAGTAGCTTTAAAATGTTTCAAATAACAAGGATCAACATGAATATTATTACTGTAATAACTTACATGGTCTGATTGTATATGAGTACATAATTATAGAACAGTATCTGATTATTATAACTGCTACTGAAAATCATTCTTTTATTGTGAATATCACTGAAACTAAAACAAATAAGTGATAAATGAATGGGGGAAATCTGTAATTATTAATGGTTTTGGAATAATCTGGGTTTTCAAGGGATGATGCCAACATGTTGGTTTTTTCTTTCTTAAATTTCATGCTCTGTGATCATCTTCAATTCTGCATTGTGTATTTATAGCAATTACTGAAGAGTCTGAAAATAACTTCTAACTGTGAAGAAATATTAGGCAAGGACACAGCTTCTGAGAAGTTGGCTGTCTTGGATAATATTAGCATATATCAAGACAAATTTTTGGTTGCCATCAGGAGACATCAAGTGAACATGTAACGGCCTTATTTTTCACTCAGTTATCCTATCCTCTTTACCATGATCTGAAAGTTTAATTCAGACTCTTGCTGACTTGATACCTTTCCTGATAGCTCAGTTGGTAAAGACTCTGCCTGCAGTATAGGAGACCCCAGTTCAATTCCTGGGTTAGGAAGATCCCCTGGAGAAGGGAAAGGCTACCCACTCCAGTGTCCTGGCCTGGGGAATTCCATGGACTGTATAGTCCGTGGGGTCACAAAGACTCACAAAGAGTCGGACTGAGCGACTTTCACTTTCACTTGATGACTTTTCACAGTTGTTGGTAATTCTGTGAGTTGACAAGCTGTTTCATTCTCATGTGTACTGGAAATCTCCTTTTTTAGCTTTTCCAGTCCCTCTGACTGCAACTCACTACGGCCTCTACCACTGACATGACTGACTTGGCACTCAAGGACGGCAAGTCCCTGAAGCAGTCCTCAGGACGAAGCAAGATTATCACAGCAGTGGCCTCTGAATCGGAAACTAAGAGATGAATTTAGCACCATCCTTAGCTGTGTGGTCTGAGGACTGTCACCTAACTCATCACAGATGTTCCATTTAAACCATCCACATAAACAGAAATAAGTAAAACACTAAAACAGAAGAATAGCATTGTAAGCTTCATTATAGGTTCTACATGTTATTCCCCTTTTTCAACCCATTCTGGATCAGAGCAGATGTATGATTAATTGTTGAATTTTTATTTATTATTTCTACTATATAATGATGAAATCACTACAAAGACACAATTCTAGATCTTAGAAGATTAAATGTTGTATTTCATTATAGTAAGGCTATAAGGAAAGATAAGAAAGCCTTCTTCAGCAATCAATGCAAAGAAATAGAGGAAGACATAAGAATGGGAAAGACTAGAGATCTCCTCAAGAAAATTAGAGATACCAAGGGAACATTTCACGCAAAGATGGGCTCAATAAAGGACAGAAATGGTATGGACCTAACAGAAGCAGAAGGTAGTAGGAAGAGATGGCAAGAATACACAGAAGAACTGTACAAAAAAGACCTTCATGACCAAGATAATCACAATGGTGTGATCATTCACCTAGAGCCAGACATCCTGGAATGTGAAGTCAAGTGGGCCTTGGAAAGCATCACTATGAACAAAGCTAGTGGAGGTGATGGAATTCCAGTTGAGCTATTCCAAATCCTGAAAGAAGATGGTGTGAAAGTGCTTTACTCAATATGCCAGCAAATTTGGAAAACTCAGCAGTGGCCACAGGACTGGAAAATGTCAGTTTTCATTCCAATCCCTAAGAAAGGCAATGTCAAAGAATGCTCAAACTACTGCACAATTGCACTCATCTCACATGCTAGT
>SJYQ01095306.1:206124-225801 GCA_006410935.1 Redunca redunca | reverse complement strand
CGAAAAAACTGAGGAACTGTGCTGAAAGGGAAAACCTAAAAGCAAAGTCTCAGATAAATTTTAATTCCAGGCCAATAAGTAAAGACCAAACAACTTAAGTTCACCCTGTAACACTATGGGTGAAAAAACGGGGATAGTTCTTTCTAGGACAAATAAAAAATTATTTGAGCATTCCTTAAAATTTCTGTCTATAAACCAGACTGAATACAACTTGTTCTTTATTCAAACTCCTAAGACAGGATGAGTTAACCTTATTATGGAGAAGAGAGAGAAAGTCATTAAAAACCTTGGTTGAAGTTCAAGAATCATCTTGCTGTTCAAAAAATAATTTTGCAAGAATAATCAGTTCTTCTCATCTATTTCCCTCTTCTTTGGCTCTTGCTGAAATTAAATGCCTATCTCAGTGAATACAAAGTACTATGAACCTTCGACTGTTTTTCTTTTTTTTTCTACCCAAAGATTAAGCTTCATGAGATTAAGGAGGGGAAAAGGGCACGTCCATTCTCCTTTCAAATTCTCAGTGGTCAGTGACCTTTCCAGAACAGAATCAACATAACCTCCACACTCTGAGTACACCCTGTGAGTCTTAATGGCACAGTCACGTCTACCCACACCCTCCCACTGCAGATCTGGGGCAGGGGCCTTGATTTCTCACGTTGGCATGCCGCACTTACCTGCCCAGAGCAGGCGCTGTGAATCACAGGCTGGTTGGCGAGGGACAGAAGGGACTCCACAGTTTCCAATTCCTGCTGGTAAAAGGTTTGTACTCTGCTCTCCACAAGGAACTCTTTGGCCTTTTCACTCAGCAGACATGTGAGACTGTCAAGGTCCAGGGTGCCAGGATTGCTGCTGGGGGAAAGTTTCAACAAGACTTGCAGAAAACTATTAATATTACGTTTGTTCCTTTTGAACGTGCATGAACCTGAAACGGGATCCCCAAGTGGCTCAGTGGTAAAGAATCCACCTGCATCCCTGGGTTGGGAAGATCCCCTGGAGAAGGAAATGGCAACCCACTCCAGTATTCTTGCCTAGGAAATCCCATGGACAGAGGAGCCTGGTGAGCTACAGTCCCAGAGGTTTGCAAAGAGTCGGATGTGACTGAGCATGCACACAAATGGCTAGCGCCAAGTGAAGTGTTGTAAGGATGTGTATTTTTCACATAAGGGGCAGCGCACGCAGTGAACACTGCATGGTTGTTTAAAAGTATGAGGCAGAACTATGGGAACTGATATTCGTGATTTAAGAAAAAAATCAAGCTGAAGAACAGTATGTGAAGGACGGTGCCATTTTTGTCAAGAAGCAAATGACAACCCACAACATATGCAGGTGGATACGCATGCTTGTGTGTGCGCAGAACAAACAAGTCTCACAGGATACACACTGTGACCTTGCACCGTGGTAACGCCTGGGGAATGGTACTGAGGCGGGAGACAGGAAAATGGAGAACTTCCACTGTTTACACAGATCTCTAGTTTGGGGATTTTTTAAAGTAAGTTTTTAGAATATGTAATCTATAAGTATGTTTATAAGATTAAAGGATACATGGTAAATAGTCTCCTTTCCACCCTCCTCCCAGCCCCCATCCACCCATCCCCAGCAGCCACTCTGGCTATTTCTGTCTTCTCTGAGTTCTTTGAGGCATAGAGTTACAAACACACATATATTCTTACTCCTCCTGTTTATTTTTCCCTCCCTCGAAGAGAATAAACTCCTCACTGGCTGAGGTATTGTTTACTGGATCACAGTGAGCCTTGGTGCAGTTTTCTGCAGATTTCTTGGGGTTCATGGACCTTCTTAGATCATCTGTGAGTATTCAGTTCTTATCAGACTTGGAAAACTTTCATCCTTGAATTTTTCAAATATTTTTCTCTGCTCCCCCCTCCACTCCTTCAGAGATTCCAATCACACATGTATTTTCCTTCCCACCAGCTCAGAACATCTGCACTGTGACCTCCTTCACATTACAGATGAGGACGCGGAGGCATCTGGACAGTGACAGACTTGCCCGGGGCCCCACAGGGAGGCAGTGGCCGGCTCAGGCCCACCCCAGCATCTGGGATCCCACTGGCTGGCCCACACCCACAGCAGCCGCAGTCCATAACTTACCTCAGTGCCTCATCTTCCTTTAGGGTGGGGCTGTGGAAGGGCTGGTCATACACTTTCCTGTAGATGGCAGGCAGCTCCAGCATCCTTGCGATCTGAACGTTGCACACTGGGTCATCTACTTTATCTAAAGAGCCACGGAAACAACACTGAGATTAGTTCTTTCCCAAGTCCAGACTGCTGCTGGGGCAACAGTAAATGGGGCCCTTGGTGGGCCTTCTTCCTTATGGATGCCCAGGATCACACGGTCTAGAAGCACTAAATGGTCTCCGGCCATCCCATGAAAGGGGAGGCGATGCCCAGAGTGTCACAGACATGACCAGAGTAGACCAAGGTGAGGGAAAGCATACAGACATATTCACGCATCTGGGACAGTGGTGGATGACTGGGGCTGTCCTTGAGATTTCCAAGTGCAAACCAGCCAGATCAGTGCAAAGGGCATGGCTCAGATGACAAAGCACTGTCATGCTTCCGATCAGCTGATTTCCTCAGTGGTGCTACAGAAATCTCCCGTCATTTTCAAGACTATGAACGCTCTTCCCCAAATGGATTCACACTAAAAACTTCAACGTATTTTAGAGACTCTACTATGTTGTCCAAATAAAATGTCAGCCATATATGATAAGTCACTTATTTTCTTTCCCAATTTATTTAAAGTTACTTCTCTTCAAAATAAATAAATGCTGATTTTCTTAAGGAATCATGTTGCAAATATGATTTTTTTCATTAAAGCTTTTTATTTAAATTTTTCAGATTTGACTTTTTACTAAATGAGTTTACTGGACACACACACAAAATAACAAGCAACTGGGTAGAGATACTGTATGCTTACAATAAGTCGTGGCATTAATCTCTCGCTCTCCTCTGAACATGCGGATGTGGCCTCTGACCCGGATAATGTCCCCAATTTCTAACTTGGCTCTCTGGGCAATGGTCTCTTGCAGCTTCTTAAGCTGAGAGGTTAAGCTCAGCTCTCTTGCACTTGGAGTGGCTATAGCTGTTAGGGTCAGAAGGAAAGAAGGAAATACACAACATGATCACTCCACCATCTTTGGGAGAGAGCTTGGGGTAAGACAGGCACAAGACATTTATTTATTCTACTTCTGACTGGTTGCTCGACTGTAGGAAATCTGAGTCATCCTTCAAAATCCTCTACTGAATAAAAGGCATAAGCTGTAATTATTCAAAGGTCTGGGTGACGGGAATAGAGTCTGGTGGGAGGCTGGACAACCCAGTGTCCAGTGTCTTCTTTCCTCCCCCAACATCACCTGTGCAAAAGGCTTGAGCTGAATTCTGTGTGAGCTCAGCTGGGTTTGGTGGCAATAGCTCTAAACAACCCTTGAAAAGTGTCCTTGCAGGGAGACAGAATATTGGCCTGAGGGGAAAGTGGCCCAAGAGTCTCCATCTGCAGTTGTTTATGGGGAAGGCAAATCTGCCCAAGGCTGGTGTTCCACTGAGGTACTCAATACCCTAATCTCTCTCACTTCTCTTCTTTGTTGAGTAACTAGGCTGACTTCTTGCTCTCTCCTGCTCTCGCTCACTTACTTACACACACACACACACACACACACACACACATGAACACTCACTCACACCACTTAAAACTATAAATTTAAGCAACTTCAAGAATTTGCCTGCCAGCGCAGGAGATACAAGAGACAGAGGTTCTGTCCCTGCATCCGGAATATCCCCTACATGAGGAAATGGCAACCCAGTCCAGCATTCTTGCTTGAGAAATCCCATGGACAGAGGAACATGGCGGGCTACCATCCATGGATTTGCAAAGAGTCAGAAACAACTGAGTGACTGAGCAAGCAACTTTATGGTGCAAAGAACCCAATGCACATTCAATTCTAAATAATTTCCATCACTTGAATTTACTCCCAAAATGTATTAGCTAAATAATGAAAATAAGAATCGCCACGAATGTTCAGGTACTGCCAGTGCTCTTCTGAAGACTTTATAAACTATCAGCACATCTAATCCTCACAACCACTCTTATTATTTATTATTAGCCCCATTTTACTAATGAGGAAACTGAGTTACAGAGACATCAAACAACTTGCCCACAGTAAAACGAATGGTTAGCAACAAAGTTGGAGTGTGAACTCAGGCAGTCTCTAACCCCAGAGCCTTCCTGCTTATTCTTTATTCTCAGCTGCTTGCGCCATGAATATACTCATATTTTCCATAGTTACCGCTAGTGTGTATAAACAAATTTGTGTTGTTTTTCTGTCTAGCATCACTTCAAATACACACACGTGTCCACAGAATCTATACAATCCAGCATTTGAAATAACAACATAGCATTCCGGCTTCTTCATACGCCACAGTTTTAGATGGTCTCATTAGATGTTTCTTCTTTCTGCTTTCGTAATTTTTTTGTTGTTGTTGTTTTGGTTTTTATCACTAGCCCTGTACAGGGCTTTGAGGTCAGCACTTGGGTAATGGAGTCAGACAGACCTGGCTTGAACGTCAGGTCACTTCCTGTTAGCTGTGTGACCTTGGGCAGGCTGCTTAACCTCACTGTGCCTGTTTCCTCAGTTCTGTTGTGGATGTAACAGTCCCTCCCGCACATGCACTTGTTGTGCATGGTCTTAGTTAATCCTTACATCATGAGCTTAGCATAATGCCAGATCCACCACAGGAAACATTCAAAAAATGTCAGATACTTATGAAAAATGAACAATTAGGCCCTCAAGACAAAACTTTTGCTTTCCTTGGGGTCTTTCATTGGGGATTACTGGATAGAAAAGGACAAACAGGTTTAGAGTTCATTGCATATTATCAGAATGTTTGTTTGTCAGAAAACAAACAAACCATCACCATTCTCCTTTTACCAAGTGTCACCAGCAAGGCAGGTAGCCTTATGGCTCCTACACTGGCTTCAGTCATTTGGGTTTCTAACACCTTAAAAAACATATAATGATTCTATAGCATTTCACTTGCTTTTAAACTGCCAGACAGACTATGTGTTTTTATATAAGACGATCTAATCTCTGGATTTCTTTATGCATAAGCCTTCATCTCTTTTGAACATTTTATATTTATTTCTGAAAAAAAAATGCAGGGAAGCTTTATCAATAATGCTTATTACATCCCTTCTCCACATTCCAGTGCTTTTTTTTTTTAATGTTTATTTGATTTCATTTTAATATATAAAAGTTTGAAAAAACTGTTTAATTTATCTGTCACCAGTGATAGCTTTCTTTGCTTTAACAGCTAAACATATATAAGAGCTTAACATAGATAGCCCCATACTTATTGTGATAAATACATAACTCTATCTTCTTCGGGTTATTTTATGTTAAGTTGCAAGACAGTGGTCACAGTTACCTCTTTTTAAATATTGTTATCAACCTGAACATTTCCAACCAACATATCAACCTGAACATCAACCAACAACATTTGTTAAATGCTTACTTATTTCCTATTGTTGTATTATTTCTGCTTTGTCATATACTAGGGTTCCTATAATGGAATGAATAATAGTCTATTGATCAAATTTTCTTTTTAATCTAATACAATTGAGATAACCATGGCTCTGTAATGTACAAAGGCATTACTTTTCTTTTAATACACTGACTATACTAAGGGAAAAAGCAACCCAAAGAGCTTGGAGAACTCTGTGTAGACCAGTAACCAATAGCTTGGAATCTAGACACAATCAGCTTAATGTTACTCAACTTACTGGGTTTCTTCAGAAAATACCCAAGTTATTACTTTTTAAAAGGTTATTCTGTCTGGGTTCCTATCTTTAAGTCCTCTTCTATTTAGGCTGAATTTTAAACATATTTATAAATTTCACTGCCATGATTCAGATGTTATAGGTAATAATAAATGATTCGTATAGCACTGCTGAAATGTTCAGACTGAGAGCTGGTCTGAGAAAAAAAGAGGCTCAGCTTTCATTTAAAGGGTGAACCAAATTGCTGAAAGAACAGCTCAAGCTGTGTAATTTAATGAGTATAATGAGATGGTTGGAGCCTGACAATTTCATTTTAAGTAGCCTATTCCACTCCAAAAGATAAATCCCTTTTAAAATTCTAATATTAAATGCCAAGCTTTCTTAACTTTTCTCATAAGCTGAGTCCAAATGGTACATTCCATGTGACATTTTTAAGAGTTAATATTATATTTTTACCTAGATACCAACTGGAACATGATTTCTGACTTAGACTGAATTTTGTTTAAAAAAATTAGTCTTCAATGGCCACTTTCCAGCGGAAAGCTTTAAAACTGAGGGCAATTAAGTTAAAAGGACAGAATGGGCTAGTTGGGAACAATTTTAAAATATCACTTTGTATATAACATGATGAGGATCACTTTCAGGCTTTCTCCTTGCACCCTTACCCTCACTTTTTATTCTCAAAGCAATTTCTAACTAAGGCTACCAACTGTGACTACTCATCTATTGGTTCACTTACAGTTATTTTTAAAATCTCACTTTCAGTATTAATTGACATTTTATCTTAAGAATTACTAAGAGTTACATAATATATCTGATGATATGATTTATTTTTTTAAAAAAAGAGTTGATTTTTAAAATGAAAACAATGTCTAAAAACAGCAGTGTATCAATGACAGCCCATGGACCAAATCCATCCACAATCTGTTTTTATAAATAAAGTTTTATTGAAACACAACCATGACCCTTTGTTTATATACTACCTGTAGTCACTTTGGTGTTACAATGGTGATGTTGAATGGTTGAGATGCAGACCACTGGGCCCACAAAGCAGAACACAATTATTGTCTGGTCCCGTATAGAAAAAGCATGCTGACCCTCAGTCTAAAGACAGCACATTGAAACTACCCCTTCTGATTGAAGATCGTGACAATACAACCACAACCCTGAAAGTAATTTTAATACCCTGGACATACATGAAAATTCAAATATCTGATTGTTTCATAGGTTTATTTCATACCTTGTGATGCATCTGCATAAAAACCTGTTGTCTCCCTTCATTTTTTTTTAAATCCACAAAGCTTCCTCAGCTTAGTAGTACCACTGATACAAATGTTCCCAAATTAGGAAATGGGAATATCAAAGTTATATGAAAACGATGGTCAAATTCTAAATGTAAATACATTCAAAAATTAAGCAAAGGAGCATCCCTACTGGTCAGTAGAGTCAAAATAGGGAGATGAGATTCTGACAGGTAATGTCAGGGAAAAAAAAGAGAAGAAACTACTCCAAGTGTTATACATTCTCACCATGTATAACAGAAGGACATAGACAGCACATGTTAGATATCAGAGCTGGCAATATTTATTGAATAATCCCAGTGTACATGGCACCATATTGCATATGCTGCAAAAAGAGAGAAATAAGAAATAAGCAAAGTTTCCATCACTTCTCTAGAACCAAAAATGATCACCACTATTGTATAATACATGTATTTTTTTAATATTATGAATTTAAGCAGATCATAAACTACCTAAGGACTACTAAAACATATTCAAGAAATTCCAAAAGATCTTTCAGTTATAGCCAATGAGTTCAATACAATTTTAAAGTTCTTCCTTAGTTTGTATTATTTAATGGCTAACTTCAAAGGAATCCTATCTTACCTTCTCATCAGTCTCAGAACTCCTGGTATGTCTGTATGAATAAGCTAGAGATTTCAGAAAATCCAGATCATGCGAACATAGAATCTAGTGGCATCCATATCAGGGCCAAGGCTTTCAAAAGAGCATTGGTCAAATGATACATCCAGAGCAAGAGGATTCTCACCTGATCAGTAATTAGGCTACAACATCTTGACTTTTATAATAACTGGATGGTAAAAATGAAATGCTGAAACTTCTAGTTATCTATTCACATTCCTATAGGCTTAGGAGGAAATGAGCACCAAAGAAAAGGAAGCAAGAAAAGCAATGGGCTCCCCTATATCAGTTTACAGAGCACCCAAAGTTCTGGGTATAGTGCTTCAAGTTATCAGTGTAATTCACCAATGGATAAATATGAAAATCAGCACTACTGCTGTTCACCTGAGCTAGCTTGAGTTACATCTGTTGGTCAGCTGTAAAAGTAAAGTGAAGTGGAAGTCACTCAGTCGTGTCTGACTCTTTGCAACCCCATGGACTATATGGACTATACAGTCCGTGGAATTCTCCAGGCCAGAATACTGGACTGGGTAGCCTTTCCTTCTCTAGGGGATCTTCCCAACCCAAGGATCAAACCCAGGTCTCCTGCATTGCGCGCAGATTCTTTACCAGCTGAGTCACAAGGGAAGCCCCATAAAAGTAAAGAAGCATGGCAAATAAAATTACCTGATGAGGATTTGGTATTATTCAGCCTTTTCCAGCAGATGCAGTTTATAACTCCAGTGCTATCATCCACTGCAATAGAAGTGTCAAAGAGTAAACAGAGATGTGGGCCATTACTAGTAAATTAGCACACTGCCATTACATTCAGCTGAACTGAAAGATGACATTTTTCAATAGCCTGGTTAGGCAAATCCCTGATCAAACTTTTTTTCCACCCTTAGAAATAACTGCTTACCACATCCCAGTAGGAACTGATTCTCTGGAATGTCAATGTAATACATGAGCCCAGCAGAATGTAGTCAAAAGTTTCTCTTGCCCTATCTCAGGGTATTAACTTCTGCCCAGGCCTTATCACTGCAGGGGATGTAAGGAAAGCTAAGCATATCACAGACAGCCATGTTTTACTTTCATGATACAACATAATTATATCTTGGTCACACAAACAGTACTGGTCTGGCTTACTTTATCCACAGTGCAAAAGAAAAATAAAATAATTTCCATTGTACTTGGATTTACAACTGCAGAGAAATTTAAAGATGTTTGATCAGGGATGCTAAGTGTTTCTCTTTGCTTAATTTCTGACAATCTCAGAACAGAGACTGATCAACAAGGGGTCAGTGGGCTTAATGATTTTTTTAAAAAACCAACAGCTAGACTATTATAAAAGTACACTATGTAATACAGAAGAAATACATGGCAAACTCTTTTTACTGCTGGTTTAAATCTGTGTTGAAATCTGAGAAGATTTCTTAAACTAAAATAAATTCTAGATGGATTTTATCTTATTAAATATAATACAGGCAAACTTCAGAAGATGAGAAGAAAATATGGATGAATACTTTCAACCCTGGACTTAGAGTTGGTGGGGGGAAGACTTCTTTAAGCAGACCTGAAAATCAGAATTCATTAAAAAAAAAAAATCTGATATATTTGAACAACTAAAAACTAATGCTGTATAGCAATTTTATAAATGATAGGGTTAATGTGATTTCTTAATATATAAAGAAATCACAGAAACTAATAAGGAAAAGATCAAGAATATAAGAGAAAAGGTGGCAAAGAAAAAAAATATGCCATTTATGAAAGGTATAAAAGGTATAAAAAAAGACATATGTCAGTATGCTAAATTACTAGTTACCAGAAAAAAATAAGAAAATTTAAATGATTTCTCAACTACTAGAATGACAAACATTAAAAATACTGATACCCTCACATGCTGTTAGTAGTAATGTAAGTTCACACCAAATTTCTAAAGATATTAAGTTTGGAAATGTGTACAAATTTTGAAATGTTTATATTCTCTGACTTAGTACTTACTTCTGTAATTGATGATGATGAGAACAACAGAACAAATATACACAGATACATACATCTTGTATAAAGCCATTCATTCTAAGATAGCTTACAGTACTGAAAGTTGGAAATAACCTAAATGCTTGCAAGTATGTAACTGGTTAAATGGCTACAGTCCATAAGGTCGCAAAGAGCTGGACAGGACTGAGCACACACACAGCTGGTTAAATAAATGACAATAGCATGATGTACGAGAATACAAAGCTACAGTGAAGATCTACAGTCACTGCGGGCTTCCCTGGTGGCTGGCAGAGGATCTGCCCACAATGCAGGAGACCTGGGTTTGATCCCTGGGTTGGGAAGATCCTCTGGAGAAGGAAAGGCTACCCACTCCAGTATTCTGGCCTGGAGAATTCCATGGACTGTACAGTCCATGGGATCGCAAAGAGTTGGACCCAACCGAGTGCCTTTCAGTTTCACAGTCACTGCTGTTAAAAGTTATCTCATTGTAAGATAGAAATGATATATATAGACATATATGTCTTATATGTAATCTAATTTATATAAAATTTTAGTCTGTTTTGATAGAAATGATCTTAAGACACTAAAATATTTATAAAAGTTTCTTTTGGAGAATATAGAAGGAACCTCAAAGTCAATGTGTACATTGACTGTAAGCTTAATTTCAGGAATATTAAAATGAGAAAGAAATGTGCATAATAGCAATGAGGAAAGAAGGAATATCTATGTCTCTTCATATTGCGCTCAGTCATGTCGGACTCTTTGTGGCCCCATGGATTGTAGCCTGCCAGGCTCCTCTGTCCATGGAATTTTCCAGGCAAGAATACTGGAATGGGTTGCCACTTCCTACTCCAGAGGATATTCCTGACCTGGGGATCAAACCCATGTCTCTCACGTCTCCTTCATTGGCAGGTAGATTCTTCACCACTAGTGCTACCTGGGAAGCCCCACTTCTTCATATTAGGAACATGTTAAAAATATAGGAAGGATGTTCACCCAAACACTGACACTGTTTCTGTCTGATTTATAGATTTTCACAGGAATTTTATGAAAATTTATTAAAATTTTCTCTGGCTTTAAATTTTATCTTATAATGAGTATCATTTTAAGAAGCAAAAAAAAAAAAAAAAATCAATAAAATGTATGACACTTCTAGGCAACACTACTTTTCTGGCCAGTTTAAAACTCTTGATTTACCCGGTTAAGTAAAAAAAATATTAGCACCCAAGCACGTGTCCTAGAAAACGTGAGGTCATTCTGGTCTTAACTATAGTCTCCCTGGATTCTAGGTCTGAGCTTGAGTCGCTGCCAGGTGCTGTGTATGCTCAGGACCCCCCCACCAAACTCTCCAACTTCCTGGTTTGTAACCTCTCCTTGCAGACCCCGTCCCGACGCCCTGAGGTCTTGCTGCTGGAACATCCTAGAAGGGGAGCGTCCCTGCAGTGTTGGGCAGTCCTCCCACACTGGGCGGCATGACCTGGGCTGCTGACCTTTTGTTTGAGCCATGGGACGAAATCGGGCTAAGCAGGAAGCAAATGTAGCATACAGGAGTGGGGTGAGTCAGGAGGAACAAACAGGACCTGGGATGGCAGGAGTGGCCGCCTGGCAAGTAGCCCGAGAGCCAAGCTGGGCCTAAGAGTGTCAGGGAGTGTGTAGCTCTCTCTTGAGCAGGCCTCTTGAGAATTAAAGCTGCAGAAATGTTTCTACTCTCAACCTTCAGATGCTTTTCATGTCCCCACAAACCACAAATGTGTCACACTCTCACGACATCCAGTCTACGAGGAATGGTTATTGGGGAAGAGGCAGCCGTATCACCTTCATCTTTTCATAATGAGAAAAGCGGTTAGATGAAGCCCTTTTAAATCAGAGGCATTATATCTGGCCTGGTTCTAGAGCCAGGACTAATGTTCTCAAATAGCCACACTTTGACCTAAAAATCAGAAAATTTCAAAACCAGATGCAGGGACTTCGCTGGTGGCCCAGTGGTTTGAACTCCATGCTCCCAAGCAGAGGGCCTGGGTTTTTGATCCCTGGTCAGGAAACTAGCTCCCACATGCCATAACTTAAAAAAAAAAAAAAAAAAGATCCTGCATACTGCAAATAAGACCTAAGCCAAATAAATAGAGGTTAAAAAAAAAAAAAGATAGAGCTGATTTTTTGCGGGGAGGGACGTAGGAGAGAGAAAAACCACATTTGAGTTACACAGAGACTACACAGCACACTGGAGTCAGTAAAGAGACTGGATCATCAGTGGAACCTTGAACAAATAACTGAGCTTTAGTTTTCTCGTCTATAAAATGGCAATGATATTTGTCCTTTCTACTTCAAAAGATTAGGACGAGAACAACATGAAATTATGCATGTAGAAGTGCTCTGTAAACTGCAAGATACTAACATTTCATCACTGGTACTTGGAGAGGAAGTACTATAATGCCTTACAGATAAGGTACGAGCCAGCAATTGAAAATGCTACAGGAACTTGGTGAATGTTTATTGAACTGTCTGGAGAAAAAGAGAACCAGTACCTTTGGTAAAATAAGGCAGAGAAGAGATCCAGGATGGGGATATATGACAAGATGATCTATTTTAGAGTTTAAAAAAATATATGCAGGCTGGGAAAAAGCAGAGGGTGAGAGAAATCTCCCCTCTCACATGTCATAAGCATAAGACAATCATCCCCAGGAAAATGAATATATGTTGAAGAAACTGTATCTGTAAATTATCAACCACACACAGACAGTCAAGCGGATGTTCTTGGTCACCTAGTTCAACTACGTTCTGTTTTCCCCCCATGTAGAACAAGAATGCAAATCCAAGTCAGTACAACAAAAAGTGACAAAGTCAATTACAGCAAGGTTTGGAATTCAAAGTTAAGCTTCCCACAAAACACTTAGCTTAGCCTCTTAACTATGAGAATTTTAGACAATATATTAAAATGATTACATTAAATTCAATGAAAAAAAAAATTAAGACCCATGAGACTAAAATCATATCCTAACAATTTGCTGGTGTTCAAACTATATAGAAAACCTTTATTTAGTTTCTGTTATCATAAGGGAAGGGAAATTTTCTGATAACCCAAAGGTGTAAAGAATATTTACACCTTTGGGTACCAAAATGTTTTTTTAAAAAACTGTTTTGGATATAAATCTTATAAATTATTTTTCATCTCTCCCCATCTTCTTTAAATCTACTTTAATGTTAGTCTGGCCTTCTTACTTTAAAGGTTATCAATATAAACGTATACTACCATCCTCTGCTATTTATAGCTATGCCCTAGGTATCAGGTGTCTGTCCCTGATCAGCCATCGACCTGGACTGCATTTTAATTCTTCTGTCTCCCAGCTCCCCAGCAACTGTCACCCGACAGTATTCGTCAGTATCACTCCTACCTGTTGCTTCATTTGACAATTAGTGCATGTTGGTGGCTGCAAATGGTTCCCATTAGAGGCCAAGTACATAGAGTTTGTGAGAGACTGCTGCTCTGAAAGGCTGGGGTTTCTTTAGATTCAATGTCCAGCTAAGTGTGGTCCTTCCACATAAACTCAATGTCAGACACAATTGTTCTTACCTCCATAACTGTAGAATGCATCTTTTTCTCTCACTCCAATTACGGTTCCTAAGATATCCACCTGTTTTATTGGATGCCCATTGTAAAAAAATACACCTGAAATTAAAGGGGAGAAGAAGGCAAAGTCCATATAATGTATGATGACATTTTCTGCTTCAGTAAATGTTAACTGTGTCAGAAACTCAGACATAATGGCATGCTGCTTGCTAAAATTTCAGACATAAGAATCGGCTATTGACCAATGCCAAGCCCTAAGAAATGCAGATGTCTTTTCCTCAAGGGTTATAAATGAAAGTTTGGTTTTTAAGAAGCTCGTGCGAGTACAGAAAAGAGAAAACCAATACTGCCCAACTACATCTGGTTAATCTCTCCACCAGTGACAATGAAATGCACCTCCCTGTAGAACTCTCATAAGGGCCATAAAGACAGCCATCGTATTATGAGACCTGACACAGTACTTATGTTTTGGGGGACTGGAAAAGGAAAGAGAGGGCAAACCACCAGAAAGGCTTCTTTGGCTTTTATAGGAAACCAGTCATCATTTCTACGAATTAGCAGTAGCTTTTTTTTTTTTTAAGAAAAAGAGAAGATAATTAGGTTACAAAACATGACCCTTTGGGGTCAGCAGATTACAACTCAAAAACTTCTCTTTTAAAAATTCTACTTCCAAAGCTTAGGCAACAGACAGATGCCAGCAGGCAGGTTCCCCCCGAGAGGAGAAACCTGAGAGGGAGAACCCTACCCCACAACAACCAGAGGCCTTTTCTGGACTCAGTGACAGAGACGGAACAGAGAGGGGGACTCCTGGCACGGGTGAGTCCCCCATTCCCACCTGAGGCCCCAGTGCTGGCCCACCTCCTGGGGAACCCCCAACATCCTTACCTGAACTGCCTATTTGAGCTTAAGCTACCTGCACTGGGTTCCTATCACCTGCAGCTAAAGAGTCTGCATTAAAATCTTCCCTAGCCTCTTTTTTTTCCTCCCTATGAAGACTGAATTCTTTACTTTCAGAAAGAGGCTATAAACTTAAACGGTGACTTCCTTTTCAAATACATATATGAACTGTAAACAAAGACTCAGTTATCACTTCAGCATTTGGCCACCCTCACACTCTCTGGTTCTTGCCAAGCCTGCTCAGAGCTTATCTTCTCCACATCCCCTGCGGGGAGGGGGCCCTGCACTGAACCCTGAAGGCCTTCAGAAACCCCCAGAATGACTTCGCTGATGGTTCTCGTTTCCCATGTGGATACAGGGGCTGGGAACCTCTCACCCATGGTTGAGTCCCTGGGTGGGAGATGGACAAGGAGACTCTGAGCCTCAATCAGCCTGAGATTTTAGGAGAGGGAGACACGGTTTGAAGGTGTCAAATTTAGCCCAAAGAAGGGCCATCTCCCTAGCAGAGGCAGACTTCTAAAGATGACTTAGCAGACTGGAGAGCCTGTGCAGAGGGCAACCTTGGGGGCCAAGAGCTGAAGTGGCAGGGCTACATGGGCTAAGGAGCCTGGGTCCCTGTGTCACTCCTGGAACAGAGTTGCGTCCCTCTAGGAACACCTGGATTGAACAGGGTTGAACTGACTCCACGGAAAATCCATGAAATCTCCAGAGTAGGGCAGTTCCTGAATGACTTCCGGGTTCTCACCACTGAAATCCAGTGATGAGCTGTGGGGAGACCCTCAGTCCCCCGGCCCTGCCTGCCTGCACTGACCAGACACAAAGGAGAGAGTGCACCTTCAGAGGGGGCCAGGTCCCACAGGACCTTTGCTGGCAGGCTCAGGCTTCCTGTGGCAGAAGGGAAGTTTAAATGAGGGGATGGAGCATGGCATCCTCCGCACCACCACCACGCCAGGACACGCTCACATGCAGACAGGGGGCATGACAGCGGACCTTGCTCTCATCCAGCTTTGCTGTAGGGCCAGATGGGGGTGATGGTGATCTGAGTTCCAGACTGGTCTCTGGCTGTGGTCAGCCCTTTCTGCTTCCCCAAATGCCCTGGACTTTCTATTTGAGTACTGAGCACAGCTAACTTAGGGAGAACTCTCTAAAGCCTGACTGGCCTCTCCCTCCCCCAACCTAACTGAAGGTCGGTCCGGTTGTCAGGCTTTAGAAATGGTGCGCTCCTGGTGCCATCAGAGATGCAACAGCCCACAGGGCTCTGTGTGGTTGGCTGTGGCTCCCAAGACACCAGCAGTTAAGGGCAAAGCCATGGAGCCTTGTGCATCCCTGGAGGGCCTGCTGCCTGCCCCTAAAATGTCTTTCCAGCTCGCCTTGAAGCCACAAAAGTTTGAAACAAGCCCCAGGACTCTTTGGGTCTTCCTGGGATACCCGGGTATGTACTGCTATGGTGGTTTTTATAATGANAATTCTTTACTTTCAGAAAGAGGCTATAAACTTAAACGGTGACTTCCTTTTCAAATACATATATGAACTGTAAACAAAGACTCAGTTATCACTTCAGCATTTGGCCACCCTCACACTCTCTGGTTCTTGCCAAGCCTGCTCAGAGCTTATCTTCTCCACATCCCCTGCGGGGAGGGGGCCCTGCACTGAACCCTGAAGGCCTTCAGAAACCCCCAGAATGACTTCGCTGATGGTTCTCGTTTCCCATGTGGATACAGGGGCTGGGAACCTCTCACCCATGGTTGAGTCCCTGGGTGGGAGATGGACAAGGAGACTCTGAGCCTCAATCAGCCTGAGATTTTAGGAGAGGGAGACACGGTTTGAAGGTGTCAAATTTAGCCCAAAGAAGGGCCATCTCCCTAGCAGAGGCAGACTTCTAAAGATGACTTAGCAGACTGGAGAGCCTGTGCAGAGGGCAACCTTGGGGGCCAAGAGCTGAAGTGGCAGGGCTACATGGGCTAAGGAGCCTGGGTCCCTGTGTCACTCCTGGAACAGAGTTGCGTCCCTCTAGGAACACCTGGATTGAACAGGGTTGAACTGACTCCACGGAAAATCCATGAAATCTCCAGAGTAGGGCAGTTCCTGAATGACTTCCGGGTTCTCACCACTGAAATCCAGTGATGAGCTGTGGGGAGACCCTCAGTCCCCCGGCCCTGCCTGCCTGCACTGACCAGACACAAAGGAGAGAGTGCACCTTCAGAGGGGGCCAGGTCCCACAGGACCTTTGCTGGCAGGCTCAGGCTTCCTGTGGCAGAAGGGAAGTTTAAATGAGGGGGTGGAGCATGGCATCCTCCGCACCACCACCACGCCAGGACACGCTCACATGCAGACAGGGGGCATGACAGCGGACCTTGCTCTCATCCAGCTTTGCTGTAGGGCCAGATGGGGGTAATGGTGATCTGAGTTCCAGACTGGTCTCTGGCTGTGGTCAGCCCTTTCTGCTTCCCCAAATGCCCTGGACTTTCTATTTGAGTACTGAGCACAGCTAACTTAGGGAGAACTCTCTAAAGCCTGACTGGCCTCTCCCTCCCCCAACCTAACTGAAGGTCGGTCCGGTTGTCAGGCTTTAGAAATGGTGCGCTCCTGGTGCCATCAGAGATGCAACAGCCCACAGGGCTCTGTGTGGTTGGCTGTGGCTCCCAAGACACCAGCAGTTAAGGGCAAAGCCATGGAGCCTTGTGCATCCCTGGAGGGCCTGCTGCCTGCCCCTGAAATGTCTTTCCAGCTCGCCTTGAAGCCACAAAAGTTTGAAACAAGCCCCAGGACTCTTTGGGTCTTCCTGGGATACCCGGGTATGTACTGCTATGGTGGTTTTTATAATGAAGAGTGGATATATTTTAAGAAGGGGAGATGTGCCAGCCAAAAGGTGTTCCACCTGGGCTGAAGTACACAGAAAAGGCAAGTACATGGAGAATACAGGAGTGATGACATAAAGCCAACCAAGTCCTCAAGTCACCTGGGGTGGATGCCAGTGCTCTGACATTACCAACTCTGCATGGGGCAACAATTAAAAAAATCTGAACAGGTCTCCACTTGAGGACACAGTAGGCTTTCTTGAAAACAGACAGAAAAGAGAGCCCCCTAAACTTTCATCTCATAGACTGCCAATGCTTGTCTTCAAGGCCAAAGTCACTCAACGATGCAAAATAACAAGGAAAAACATAAAAGCAAGGTAGAACAGTGAAGGACACATACAGCAGAAAATAACAGATGGTTTGAGTAAAATCACTCAGAGAAAACTGTTTGAAGAGGAAATACACTGCTTGGAAGTAGAGAAGGAAATTCCCCCGGTGCATAGAAACTCAGATGATACACTTCAGAAGCACAACCTCCACAGGAAGAAGAGGACATTGAAAAAGCGATGGAGAGAACCACTTCCTCTTCTCAACACCAAGTCTCTCCTGTGAGAAAAGGAATTCGGATGGCAGCTCGACCCGAGGAGCAAAGAAAAGAAAATCACCCCCACAACAGATACTCGCTGACAATGAGTTTAACCTGCAGCCTTTGTGCAGTGGGCCTTTCACTCCTGCTGCCTTTGCTCCACACGCAGCTCCCAGAGCCCCAGCCACCTCAGGGGATCCATTACCTGGATCGTCAGGTCCCCAGGAAGGAGGACGGTCATGCTGGGAGGGCTCAGGGACCCAGGGTCACAGGCAAGTTTGATTCAGCTCTCACAGCAATGACCTGAACAGCCACACCCACTGCGAGACATCAGCCTTTATTCTCTTTTTTAAAAGCAACTTTTTGTTGGTCTTGTTGTTCTTCAGTCACTCAAGAGTGTCTGGCTCTTTGAGACCCCCGTGGACTGCTGCACGCCAGGCTTCACCAACTTCCAGAGTTAACTCACATCCACTGAGTTGATCTAACTGCTGTTCTTTAATTGATGCTACAAATACTCTTCCCTGGTGGCTCAGCCGGTAAAGCGTCTGCCTACAGTGCGGGAGACCTGGGTTCAATCCCTGGGTCGGGAATATCTCCTGGAGAAGGAAATGGCAACCCACTGCAGTACTCTTGCCTGGAAAATCCTATGGACAGAGGAGCCTGGCAGGCTACAGTCCATGGGGTCAGCAAGAGTCGGAACCGACTGAGTGACTTCACTTCACAAATACTCTTACTGAAGTCTGATAGCATTAAAATGTCTAAAGATAATATTTTTTTAAATACATTATTCATTTAATATAATTCTTATAAATACATTATATCCATGTCATTGGGTCTTCAATTAGATAATATAAGCATTATATTTTGACTCAAATGAAAGATTCTCTATTATTTTATCCCATCAGTAAAGCTTGATATAGATAAAGAAATTCAGAATAATAAAGGCCATTTCTGTATGTTATGAGCTGTAACAAACCAAACCAAAACCCTAAACCTAAACCACATCACCACCATAGTCAAACTTCACGACATCCTATTAGTTTAACTCTAAATTCATAAGTTCATTTAGGGGAGCTGACAATTGGCAACCATTTTGCAAGACAATTCTGATGCTGACTTGCCAGAGTAAGGTTGAACTTCACAGGTTAAGGGCAGAGTCTCTTCTGTAAGAGACTCTCACTTCAGGCACCAGCCCCAAGTTCGAGGCTCCTCAGGCCATGCACTCTTCTGACTAACTGGCTACAAACACCCTCCATGGCAAACTCAGGTCTGACACTTTAACAGAATGACACACGGGACTCGGGAAGGTGCTATACTTAAGACTACAGTTTTATAATGAAGGGGACAAACCGGGACCAGCCAAAGGAAGAGATACACTGGACAAGGTCTGGGAGAGTCTAAGCATAAAGCTGCCGGGTCCTCAGGACCCATCGCCTTCACACACTGATGCATGATTACCAACCAGGAAAGCTCACCCAAGCCTCACTGTCCAGAGTTTTAATGAGGATTTCATCACACAAGCAAGACTGACTCAATCACTGCCCACTTGATAACTCAATCGCCAGTGCCCCTCCCCTCCCACAGGGTTGGATTGATGTCACCTGGCTCAAAACCAACCCTCTTAATCACATGGTTGGGTTTTCAGGCCTGAAAGGCCCCCACCCTGAAACTACCCAGGGGCCCAGCATGAGGTACCTCATTAGCATAAACTCAGCGGATCAAGGAGTCCACCGTGAATAACAAAAACACTATCATTCCAGAAATCCAAAGATCTCCCAGGAGCCTCCCACAAAGGCCACCCAAATTCTTCATTATACATTTGTTTCTTTTTTTTTTAAGTCATTTTTTGGTTAACTTTTGTTATTTTAAGGTATTCTTTGCTGTTTAAGCATTTCTAAATTTTATGCGGTCAAAATAAGTTTTTCTCTTTATGACAACCAAACATAACAGCCAAACAATACAAAACTAAAACCTAGACTAGTAGCTACTTCCCACCCTTCAGGACGCTATAGTCTAAAGAAGATCACTCTGTGAAACTAGTTAGTGACTTCTTCAACCATGAAGTTTTGTAACCAAGCAGGGCCCTGCAGGGGCCCTCTTGGGTACAAAAGCATTTCTGTGTCTATTTTTTTTTTTTT
>SJYQ01095306.1:193499-204882 GCA_006410935.1 Redunca redunca | reverse complement strand
CCGCCAACCCCGCCCAGAGCAGAAGCGCTAGGTCGAAGTCACCTCCGGTGCTCCCCGCTAAGGAGCTGGGGGGTTGGGCCCGACACCCTCCCGCGCGCAGGACCTACCACTGTGTCCCCGCCCAGGCCCTTCCTTCGTGCCGCCCGAGGCTCCGCCCCTTCCTAACGAGGCCGCGCCCACTCTGCCCACGGCCACGCCCCGTTTTGCATCCAGCTGAGGCCTAGCCAGGTGCTCCTTTCCAGGTGGTGGCCGGCCTTGGCAAGGGCTACGCGGGGTCCATTGCTTCTAGCAGCGACTTTCTTGAGTCTCCGCGGAAGTGCAGAACCGAAATCTCCGAGGCCTGGAAGCTGGCCCTAAAACTCCTGCTGTCCAATCCCCGCCTTCTTAAGTCCCCTTTTCATCCCAACTTAGTAGTGGGACCCTGACCCACGACCTCCAAGAAGAAGGTCCAAGGAAACTTTTTTGTTTCCTTCCCTGATATGTTAAATGAACAAATAAAGCAATACCAAAAGCAGGGTTACATTGTGGTATTTTAAATATTTATTTACACTTGATAAATGATTTACTAACACACCCACTCTTTGATACTATACAGTCTCACTTTAGGTAATGTTGGTACCTAAACTCGAGCTCTTGACTGAATGTGAGGCCTTGGCTCTGCCAGAGACTAGCTTTCTTTGCAAGATCATGACAAATTTTGTCTCCTTTCCTCTTATTCTGTGTGTACTACAAAATGTTGTGCGTTTAAGACTTTTGAAAACTGGCATTTTGGTAAATTATGGCCACCTTAATGGTGTCTGTCCCCTGTAACCCCAATTAAAAGTGAGAAAAGATAGCCATGTTACTCTCATAAATAAATAAGCCACATCATGACATTACTTGAGATGGCAGGAGTTCTTCCTAACTTACAGGGACCCTGTAAAATGGCAGAAGGGGTACAGGTCATGCTGGAAGGCCATTCCTATGGGAGATAAGTGGTGGCCAAAGAGATAACTGCCAAACTATTTAGCAGAAAAGGAGCTTCAAGCAGCTGGAATGGAAAATGTGTGTCATTGAAACAATGGCATTTAATTACATCCCTGGCCACTGAAGAAGCTAAAAAACAGAATTCTTGGTAAAGAGGAGCATTGCCCAGACTCCCCTGTGATGAACAGTTGAGTCTATCAAGATTAAGGTTTAATTAAGAGAAGATACTTTGCTAATAGGGGGAGGTTCTCTTCAAGGAAGGACACCCAATATGACACGGGGTAGGATGAGTGCTTCCAGCTGACTTGTAAGGTGGGGAAAGACAGGTTGGGTGACATTTCTGACTGCACACATCTGTCCCAGGGTGGAATTCGAGAAGAAAATCACTACTGAGTGTAGGCAGAGCCCAGGAAGAGTTTAGGAATGACTCATGACTCTTAAGCGTAGAGTGCTAGAAGCGAAGGCTGTTCAGGACTCCAAGCTTATTAATGACCTTGGGGACAGCCACATCCGGCTGGTAGGTGTGCCCCACACCCAGGAACAGACTGCCCCTGAAGTCATCATTTACCATGAAAGGACTCCTTGGAGTTTAAGGACGTTCCTTTTGATCCAAGCTCAAAATGTAGAGTTGGGTGTAGAATAGAATGTTCTAGACTGTTGAAGCATCTGGAAGAGTTTGCAAGGATCCTCTTCTCTGTTATCACCATCAGGAGATATTCCATGTTCCCAAGTCATACTTACATGTGCAGAAGGCCTGGAGGACTCTTCAGCTGGGATTCCACAGCACTGCAAAGCAGACATTTTAAACCCAACCGTCAACACAATGCTAGGAACCCTTCTTATGACTTCTCAGTGTGAAATAACTTGGTTTTGCAAGCAGTTCTGACAGACCAGACAATCCTTTCCAGAAATTGAGACTTTAATAAATTCTTCTAGAAAATGAGGGGACTGAACTGCATATCTTCTACCTCAAAGCACAAACCATGTCACCTTAACTGTTTGCTACACCTAACAGGTAGAATAGAGTGCTCTCTTGCACAATGACTTAGATTTGAGCTTTACGTTAGTAGAGTAGCAGTTAGAAGTTTATAATAAAGACAGCTTATCAATGCTATTATGTTAATATTATAACACTGGGAGGTGGGGTGGCATTTTTGGCCACTCAGCCTACTTTAAATACTCTCTGTGTGCTATGGGGAAGCACTAGAAATGTTTATTTCACTGGAGCAAAAAGAGTAATATATTAAATAAAACAAGAGGCTAAATTGTGTCGCCTGACTAATAACTACTATGTGGGTTACAGGAGGTAAACTAGAAGGGAAGAGAAGGGGGCTTATCAAGTAAGATAATGTATGTAACCACTGGGAACATTATAAGCATGTATAAGCTGTTATCATCATTCACTATGGAGGGGGGATTTAAGCTGGATTTTGAGACTGTGGAGGAACGATTCTTTCATTCATGAAACGTATTTGTCAAGCACTGTACTGGACACTGGCGGGTAAAAAGGAGATAAGACAGATTGAGTACAGCCTTCAGGGAGCTTCCATTTTGTTGGAGGGAAAGGGGAAAGACAGTAGACAAATAAATGAATAACATAAGTACAGATTGGTCTTAGTGCTTTGAAGGAAATTAGAAGTATGTTATGATCACTTATAATGGGGTGTGGGATCTGCTTTACATAGATCTGCTTTGATTGGATGAGAGGAGACCTGAAGGACAGAGTCAGCCATGAAAAGTGTTAAGAGCATTCCAGGCAGTGGTCAAAGTAAGGGTGAATATCTGGAGGCAGGAAAGGACTTCCCTCCTGGAGGAACAGAAGAGAGGATGGAGAGAACAGTTGCATACGTAATTGGCACACGAACAGAAGGCAGATCCCAGAGGACCTCACAGGCCATAATAGGTTGGAATTTTATTCTCAGTCTCCCTGTATGTAAAAAGAGGGATAATACAGTGATGGGCTGGGAGCAGGGCAAAGACAGCAGGATGGTACATCTGTGGGCAAGCCAACAAGGCAGACTGACCCAGGAGGTCAGCTAGCAGAAACAGGCTGAAATCAAGATTGTAGAAGGGCTTGAATTAGGTTCTATTTTTCTTTCCTGTAAGCAACAGAGTGTTGTTATCTATCAGAGGAATGATTTAGATTTTTTTTTAAATTGCAGAGGTTCCTGCTGAATCTAACATACTATGGTAAGGAACCCAAAAATATGTAAGAAGACTTCTCTACCCAATTTACTGAATCTATTCAAAAAATTGTGCCTAAGGATATTTACCAAATGATAATAAAAAGCTAGAGTAAAAAACCACTACTGGCTATCTTGCTGGGGGCCTCACCTGTACCACTTGTCCTGCCTCCTCAGCAGTCTTGCTCAGTCCACCGCGATATCACCGTCTCCCTCTCTCTGACCTCCCCTGGGCACATCCACAGGCTCACCTCTCTCTTTTAAGCTTAAGAAAACAGCTTCTCTGAAAACCCCAGCCCTTGAACTACTGTTTTCGCACTCTCTTCCTCTCTGTTCAAAATTTCTTGGAAGGGTCATACATATTCCCTATCCACACTTCCTCACCTCCAGTTTGATATATCATTGTTTGTCTCACCCTAACTTAACCTTCAGCTAAATCTACTCCAGCACACCACTCCACTGAAACTCTTCTCCTAAAGTTAACAATTATATTCAATTTCTCAAATACAATGGTACTTTCCTTTCCTTATCATTCATCTTTTTTCCTGATTTTCTAGCTTTGGATGATGAGCTGATTATATTCTCTTCCTACGCACCTTGGTTTCCTGGTATCCTTTTGGGTTCCTCTTCTACCTTTCTGTTGCTTCCTTTGCAGTGTCCTCTTCCTCTGTTAATGTCTTATGTGTTGTTCCCCAGAGTTCATTTTCCTTTTCTAAAAAACATATCTATTTTTGATTGTGCTGGGTCTTCATTACTGTGCATGGTCTTTTTCTAGCTTAGGTGAGGGGGGTGGCTACTCTTCATTGTGGTGTGCAGCCTTTCCATTGTGGTTCAGTTCAGTTCAGTTCAGTCTCTCAGTCGTGTCTGACTCTTTGTGACCCTGTGGACTGCAGCACACCAGGCCTCTCTGTCCATCACCAACTCCCGGAGTTTACCCACACTTATGTCCATTGAGTCGGTGATGCCATCCAACCATCTCATCCTCTGTCATCCCCTTCTCGCGCCTTCGATCTTTCCCAGCATCAGGGTCTTTTCAAATCAGTCAGCTCTTTGCATCAGGTGGCCAAATTATTGGAGTTTCAACATCAGTCCTTCCAATGAACACTTGGGACTGATCCTTTAGGATGGACAGGTTGCATCTCCTTGCAGTCCAAGGAAATCTCAAGAGTCTTCTCCAACATCACAGTTCAAAAGCATCAATTCTTCGGTGCTCAGTTTTCTTTATAGTCCAACTCTCACATCCATACATGACCACTGGAAAAACCATAACCTTGATTAGATGGACCTTTGTTGGCAAAGTAATATCTCTGCTTTTTAATATGCTATCTAGGTTGGTCATAACTTTTCTTCCAAGGAGCAAGCATCTTTTAATTTTATGGCTGCAGTCACCATCTGCAGTGATTTTGGAGCCCCAAAAATAAAGTCAGCCGCTGTTTCCACTGTTTCCCCATCTATTTCCCATTGTGGTGGCTTCTCTTTATTTGTGGAGCACAGACTCTAGGATGTGTGGGCTTCAGTAGCTGCAGCATGTGGGCTCTGGAGTGGCACAGGGGCCTTATTTGCCCCTCAGTGTGTGGAATCTTCGTGGACCAGAGATTGAACTCATGTCCCCTGCATTGGCAGGCATTCTTATCACTGCACCACCAGGGAAATTCAAGTCCAATTTCCTCACCACTTCCTTCTCATCCCATGTCCTCTTACTGAGTAGCTTAATCCAAACCCATGGCTTCAACAGAACCATTGTTCTAGAGACTCTCCCCTCTTTACCTCCCACTGGACTCTCCTGGGCACCACAGACTAAACCTCTTGCCCCACAGTTCTGCCTCTCTCTTTTCTGTCATGTGAATATTATCATCACATGCCAACCATCTAAATCATAAAACTGGAATGTTTTATGAGTATCTCCATCTCTTCACCCTTAATGCAATTAATCACAAAGACCTGTCAACTCTGCTTCCTAGATACGTCCTCTTAATTTAGTCCCTCCTCCCTGCTCCTGTTACCACAGCCTGGACTAAGCCAGGCTTTCATCATTTATTGCCTGGATCACTGCCCCTTCCCAACTAGTCCTTCTGCCTCTAGCTGGGCTTCCCTCCAATTTATCACCTATGCTCTTGCCAGCATGATCCTTATAAAATGCAATTTAGACAATGTTTCTCCCTTGTCTAAAATCTTTCAATGACTATATGTAGTCTGCAAAATAAAGTTCAAATTTCCTTGTATTTCATACCTGCTGCTGCTGCTGCTAAGTCACTTCAGTCGTGTCCGACTCTGTGCGACCCCATGGACGGCAGCCCACCAGGCTACCCCGTCCCTGGGATTCTCCAAGCAAGAACACTGGAGTGGGTTGCCATTTCCTTCTCCAATGCATGAAAGTGAAAAGTGAAAGTGAAGTCGCTCAGTTATGTCCGACTTGGACATGTACAATTCAAGAATCAGTCAAGGATTTGAGAATTTATACACATTTCGGGACTTCCTACTCTGTGACTATCCTTTTCAGAATTTTTACCTCAATTTCCAGCCACTCTATTTGCAAACTCCTTCTCAGAAAATCATCAGGCCACTAAGCCTGTGATTTTAGTCTTTCAATGACCTCTACCCTGTGTGAGCTGATTGTGGTTCTCTTAGTGTGGTCCTTCAACCAGTAATTAGCATCACATAGGGAATGGATAAAATGCAAAATTTAGGGCGGCATCCCTGACCCTCAGCGACCCCATGGACTGCAGCCTTCCAGGCTCCTCCATCCATGGGATTTTCCAGGCAAGAGTACTGGAGTGGGGTGCCATTGCCTTCTCCGATTTCATACCTAGTTCATATCTAGTTCCTCACAGCCTGGGTACAATCCAACTCTATGGGCTGGGACCCCACCAATCCCTCATAGCTGTCCTACTTTCTAGGCCGGCATCTTCAATGCTGTTCCTCAAGACATTAATAAAAATCTAGACAAATGAGATTGAGAACAAAAGAAAATAGATTTCAACTCAGTAATGGGCACTGAGAATGTCCAAGAAATTGACAGAGTAGGTCAAGTCTGAGCACCAGACTCTATTATTAATAAGATCTCAAGGAATTCAATTTGGGAAATGCTACTAAAGGCATCTGGACCAACTGAGAGTTCCTGCAATATGGAACTCTCTTTTGTTTCTCCCCTGTCTGCCTGATGCCATTCATCTATCAGTTAACTTTTTGAAATGAACCCTTATGTGCTAAAGAGTTCTGTATACTAGGCATACAAATGGCAAAAAGGCTCTGAGTAAGCTAAGCAAGTAAACCCATGAATGCAATATGTCGTAATAAATGCTATGTAACTTCAGAGAGTAAGGTGGGGGACCAGAGTTGGTGGGATTAGGAAGCAGTAACCTTGCTTCCCCCTTTTCACTTGGGTTATCTCTGACATAGTTGTCAGTTTTCACTTCATGTATTCTGAGTTCTAGTTAAGTGCACATCTATTTATAATTGTTAAATTTTCCTTACTACTCTTTTATCATTATGAAATGTCCCTCTTAGTCTCGAATAATATTTCTTAAAGTCTATTTTGTCTAATAGTAATATAATCACTTCAGTTCTCAAATGGTTACTGTTAATGGAATATCTTTCTCCATCCTTTCACTTCCCATCTATTTGTGTCTTTGCATAGGTGTGTCTTCTGTAGACAGCATAGTTGGATTTTGCCTTTTTATCCAGTCTGACAATCTCTTCATTTTGATTTGAGTGTTTAGTCACTTCATATGTAATGTAATTATTGACATGGTCAGATTTATATTCATCATTTATCTGTTTTCTATAGCTCAACTCACTTCTTCATTCTTCTGCTCTGTCTTGACTGGCTTCTTTCATGTTAAATATTTTCATCGTAACATTTAAATTATTCTGTTAATTTTCAAAAATAATTTAGTTTTTTAGGGATTTTAATATACATCTTAATTTATCACAATCTACTTCAGATTAATACTAATTAAATTCTAGAAATATGTAGAAACTTTGCCTCAATATACCTGTATTCTCTTCTCCGCTTTTGTGCTATTATTGTCATATAGGGTACACCTATATAAGTTATAAAACCAACAACACAATGTTATAATTATTGCTTTAAATAATTGTATGTCTTTTAAAGAAGTTAAGGCATGAGAAATAGATAACTGCTGCAGTCTTTTATATTAGCCCATATAATTATCATCTCTGGTCATCCTCATTTCTTGCTGGAGGTATGGGCACTTCAAACTGAATGAGCGCCTTCAACGGTGGCAGAGGTACTTTTGGTACTGACAGCCTTCTCTGTCTGGACAGAACATCTAGACTGACCAACCTGGATCTAAGAATGGGGAAGGAAATGGGAGGGGCCACAATGCAACAGACTTCCATTTTCTTACCTGAAGTCGAAGCATGAGCACTTTTCAGATAGTTCTGTGCCTTTGATCTATTCTCAGAGTGCTGAAATGGTTGTTTTGGTCCATTCTTTTCTTTTCTTTGAGGAGAAGGCAATGGCACCCCACTCCAGTACTCTTGCCTGGAAAATCCCATGGGTGGAGAAGCCTGGTAGGCTGCAGTCCATGGGGTCGCTAAGAGTCAGACAGGACTGAGCGACTTCACTTTCACTTCTTTTTTTAGGCCACACCTTGCAGAATGTGGGATCTTAGTTCCCCAACTGGGAATCAAACTCATGCCTCCTGAATTGGGAGCACAGAATCTTGAACACTGGACAGCAGGGAAGTCCTGTTTTGGTCACTTTTGTCTAGTTTTTTGATAACATTTTAGAGAGATCATTGCTGATATTCTCAACCAGCTTTTGGTTAATAGCAGATCAATCAGGCAGGATAAGGAAGCCAAGAAATAGGGGTAAAGGACTGAACCTTAGAACAAGGTCAGAAATTAGCTAGTTGGAGAAAGCAGTTACTCACATTCCATCCTACTTTATGGAGTTTGAGAAGATTCCTAAGTCAGCAGAAGGCACTGTGCACACCAGTGCAAACCATTGGAGAACTTTCTGGAATGAGAAGAACTGGAATTGACATTAAGAGGCAGCTGAGGGTGAGACACTGTCTAGGTCCTTGCATTTAAAACAAGTAGCTCCTCTTTCCTGCATATGTGGTCTAATTTCACCAAAGGGGATCCAAACCTTAGGAGGATGGCCTCTGGAAAGCTGAAGACAGCATGAGGTAATGAGCTTGGGTTCATTCTAGAGGGCAGAGAATGATTTTTCATAAGTAAAACTTGTGTCCCAAGAGCCTGGCTTGAATGCATAAGAAATAATTTTGAATTTTGTATTTTAAAAGTCTGTATCTCAAAGAAAGAAGGACAGTGGTTGCCAGGGACTGGGGGGAGGAGCAAAGAGGGAATTATTAGTCCACGAGTACAGAGTTTCAGACATGACTGGGAGCGCACACACGCGCAGTTTCAGTTTTGCAAGATGAAAAGACTTCTGGGGATGGATACTGGTGATGGTTGCCCAACAGTATGAATGTACTTAGTATCACTGAACCATACACGTGAAAATGTTTAAGATGGTAAATTTTATGTGCTTGTTACCACAATTTTGAAAACTGGGGAAAAAAGCGTATATCTCAGGACAGTGCTGGGCACGGCTGTGGTTTGAGGTATGTAAACTTATGTGACAGTCACCTGTGTACTACTTTCATTTCAGTTCAGTTCAGTCGCTCGGTTGTGTCTGATTCTTTGCAACCCCATGAGTCGCAGCACACCAGGCCTCCCTGTCCATCACCAACTCCCGGAGCTTACTCAGTCTCGCATCCATCAAGTCAGTGATGCCATCCAGCCATCTCATCCTCTGTCGTCCCCTTCTCCTCCTGCCCCCAATCCCTCCCAGCATCAGAGTCTTTTCCAATGAGTCAACTCTTCGCATGACGTGGCCAAAGTACTGGAGTTTCAGCTTCAGCATCTTTCCCTCCAAAGAAATCCCAGGGCTGATCTCCTTCAGAATGGAACGGTTGGATCTCCTTGCAAGTCCAAGGGACTCTCAAGAGTCTTCTCCAACACCACAGTTCATGCCTGGTCAATTAAGCCACAAATCTACAGGATCTCTTACCAAGGTTGGAGGTTCCTGGTCTTACCAGGTAGTTTATGAGCTAGATGGATGATTATGAATTGAACTCATAATGAGGTAAGTAAAAGGGATCCAATCTTGACTCTTGACCTTAAGTTTTAGATGCACACCCACTCTTCTGAGTAAACCCCAGAGCGTCACTCTGACTGATGACAGATGTCTTTACAGGGGCAGAGCTGGCAACACAACCACTTCCCTAGTGGCAACCAGCTACCAGAGAGCACACCAGCTGGAAAATAAACTATCTGTGTCTTTTCTTATATTTCCCTTCTTATTATAAACATTCTGCAAGGATTGTGAAGCATTTGGAACTAAGGATTATGTTTTGGAGAAATGGGATTAATAGTTAATAATAATAGGCCAGCATAAAATCATTAATAAAAACACCAAAAGAAATGAGGACATTTTGAAGGGAGGGTAGGGATAAATTAGGGCTTTGGGATTAACAGATACACACTACTATATATAAAATAGATAAACAATAAGGACCTACTGTATAGCACAGGGAATTATATTTGATATCTTGTGATAATTTATAATGGAAAGGAAACTGAAAAAGAATATATATATATATTACACATATATATAACTGAATCATGATGCTATACACTGGAAATTAATACAACACTGAAATCAAGTATACTTCAATTTTAAGAAGATGGAATGGAGATATGCTATCTCTCAAAGTTTAAAAAATGAGAACTTTTTACGCAGGACTTTCGTAAAAGCTTATAATCTTGATCAATAAATTATGTACAGACATTAAACTAATTAAAAATGATGGTGTGTTTTCCAATTTTTTACTGTTGAGTATATATTATTTAATAACAAAAGTCATTTAAAAATTAGCATCCCTTGAATTTCACAAATGTGATGTTGAGTGAAACAAGCCAGATACAAAAGAGAGTGTATACTGTAAGTTTTATTTACAAAAAATACAAACCAAGTGAAAGTCTTCTATGTTGTTTGAAGTCAGGATAGTGGTTATTTTGGGGGGAGGGTGGTGCCTTCCCAGAAGGAACCATGAGGAGCTTCTGAGGATGTGGGTGGGAGTGCTCAGTTGCTCATTTGAGTCCAGCTCTTTGTGACCCCATGAACTGTAGCCCACCAGGCTCCTCTGTTCAGGGGATCTCCCAGGCAAGAACACTGGAGTGGGTTGCCATTTCCTTCTCCACAGGATTTCCCTGTTCCAGGGATCAAACCTGGGTCTCCAGCATCGGCAGGTGGATTTTTTTACCACTGTGCCACCTGGCAAGCCTTCTTCTGAGGGTACTGGTCATTTAATGTTTCTTCATCTATATTTTATTTCAATAAAGTATTAACAGTTTTTTCATCCTTAGCTTTGAATTAATTGCATTTAAAGTTGAGAGGAATGAAAAAGTGAAAACTTATTAAATTATAAGACCCCACATTTTGTGTTATTGTCACTTGTGTAGAAAAATAGACCATTTTTAATGTTAATGTAACTCAAGTGACAAGATACAGACAACATCAGCCTTCACTTTTCTTAATTATTTGACATGTGCCTATAGGCTCAGGTAGGCATAGCATTTCATAATCATTATCACAAAGCTGGCCAATGGAATAGAATATTGTTTCTGTTATCAATTTATAATTCTCCCCATGGGGACTTTCAATCAAGGAAAAATTGAACTCCCCAATGATGTCAAAGACAGCATATTGCAGAGGTTAATTAACGAGTCACCCAGAGAAGATTGAATAGCCATTGTGCTGACATGTTCAAGAGCTAATCGGTTCTGATGATGTAATTTGCGGTAGTGCTTGATGTCTATTAGCCTGATGGCTGACAGCTGCTGTGGACCCCGAAGATTAAAGTGTGAAGTATGCAGGATGAGTGCTTTCATTGGAAAGAAACTTATATAGAGCAAAGTGAATATAACCTGGTCATGCTGGTTACTCTACTGGGAAATCCTGCCCGCTTCTTCCTTATTTATACAGATTGCTTTTACCAGGTCTAAGGCAATCTCAACTCCAGGCTCACATTATCCAAGACCACCCCAGTCAACACAGACTCTCTGTTCCCTGAACTCTTATGAAGCTTACAGTCAGAATTATATGCTTTAGCACTTCTTGAATGTTTATCATGTACCCTCAACTTGACCATAGGCTACTAAGGATATCTTTCTTTTCTGTATCTCTCACAGCATAGAAC
>SJYQ01095306.1:131609-193215 GCA_006410935.1 Redunca redunca | reverse complement strand
TTACTATTTTATGTTCCTACGGGAAATCTTTTTACCAAAATGTTATCTATTATTTATCTGAAATGCAAATTTAATTGAGTATCCTATATTTTGTCTAGCAACCTGACTTTCTGGAAACTTTAAAGCATAATTGGTGATTAGACAATGGACTCACAGAAGTGGGTGATAGAAGTAGTGCCTTTCTCTTAGACTGTGATCTGGTGTCACTTGCTTATTAAAAAGGCAGTTAGTTCCCTAGGGTCTCCTACCCAACCTTGGGGTGCCAAATCAGTATTTCTGCTGGTGGGACTCTGCATTTGCAATTAGATCTCAGATGATTCTGGTGCTATTGCTAGCCAACCTGATGCCTTTATTTTAAAAGAGCCTGATGTTTTTAGTTTTTCTGATATGATATTTTAAAAAACGTTTATTAAAATGTTTTTTAAAATAAATGGAAAGTTTAAAACACTTACATTTATTTATTTGTTGGGTCTTAGTTGTGGCACACGCGATCTTTGTTGCAGTGCATGGACTCTCAAGTTGTGGGGCCTGGGCTCCAGAGCTCACAGGCTCTGTAGTTGTGGTGTGTGGGTTTATTTGCCCTGCTGCATGTGGGATCTTAGTTCCTTGACCAGGGATGAAACCACTGGACCACCAGGGAAGTCCCTGATATGATCTTTTATTTTCTTGTAATGGTCTTATTTGAGTAACTTCTCAGTTTTCATGTCAAGGACTTGACTAAAGAGATACTAATTTTCTTGTACCATGACTCAGCCACTAAAGTTACAAGTCAAATGCTGTTACAAATATTCTAGTAGCCTTTTGTAGTTAAGCTCATCCTTAAATATTCATCAAACCCAGCATCTTAACTACTGATTTTTATTTTACTGGTATTATTCATTATTGTTGAGAAATATGTCACTGGCAAGTCTGCAGCTCCCGTTAGTATTTTCAGGGATTCTTGAGTATCAAAATATCCTGATTTGTTTGGGACTGTTCTAATTTCAGCATTGATGTTTGTGTGTCCTGGGAGGTCCCTCAGCCCTGGTTGCCCTGGCCATGCTACCTGAGTAGATGCCACAGTATACCACCCAGATGCTCATGTCAGGACCAGGACACTCTTTTCACCAGTTGCTGGTAGTGTCAGCTTACAGTTGAGACCCTACTCAGGCAACTGCCTCATTCCAAATTATGCCCTGTCCCCAGGAGCTGTAAGCCATTGATGGAGCCCAGTCCTCAATTCAGGACATCTCTGATTGGCCATCCCTTCTCTGGAGATCCCTGTGGTGACAACTGAACCCTTTGTTACAACTCCTTGCAATTCAGCTTCTCCTTCTACACAATCCTGCTTCCCTAGCTCCCTTGCAGGGGGGCAACTCCCGCAGGCACTCCCTAATATACCCGCTACAGGCAAATCTCAGAGTTTGAGTGTGTTGAGAAATCTGCTCTCTAATAGTTGGCACACAGTTGGGGTGGTCCTAGGAAAGAGATTCTGGAATAAGACTTTGGAGCTGGGTCACCTGATGACTGGCTGGTAATAAAAACCCCTCACTAGTGGTAGGTAGAGGCACTATTATTGCCAGGTGGCGCTAGAACCTGCCAACCAGGTTGCAGGGGATGTAAGAGTCACAGGTTTGATCCCTGGGTCAGGAAGATCCCCTGGAGAAGAGAATGACAATCCACTCCAGTATTCTTGCTTGGACAATCCCATGGACAGAGGAGCCTGACATGCTACGGCTCATGGGGTCGCAAAGAGTCGGACACAACTGAAGCAACTTAGCATCAACAGTGGTAGGTGGAATCACTGACAGAGTAGCAGTGCAACTGTAAAACTTTGGCCAGCAGTAAACTGGAGTGGAATGCTAGTGGAAGGAAATGCCTGCAGGGAATGCTGCATCCCGGGCACCCAGAGATTCAGGGAAAGTAGTCATTTAAGTACAGTGGAATAGGTGTTACTGGCCACTGTCAATGTATTAAGGAGAGACAAGAAAGGCTGAGAGTGATTAATCACCAATTTGCGAGGCGGGATCTCTTGGGACTAAGGCCTAGAACTTAAATTACAAGGTAGCAGAGCTCCAGTGAAGACAGAATTCCCAGTCCTAACAAGTTGGCTGGAGAAGGCAATGGCAACCCACTCCAGTGCTCTTGCCTGGCAAATCCCGTGGACGGAGGAGCCTGATGGGCTGCAGTCCATGGGGTCGCTAGGAGTCAGACACGACTGAGTGACTTCACTTCACTTTTCACTTTCATGCATTGGAGAAGGAAATAGCAACCCACTCCAGTATTCTTGTCTGGAGGATCCCAGGGACGGGGGAGCTTGGTGGCCTGCCGTCTATGGGGTCGCAGAGAGTCAGACATGACTGAAGTGACTTAGCAGCAGCAGCAGCAACAAGTCGGCTATGTCAGAGTCATGACCTTAATTGAAAAGGAATGAGATCCTGGGATATGGGATGAGGACCTGTGGGTCAATGTCCTTGTAGATCTTGACTCTCCAGGTGTCCTCTGAATCCTTTGGCCTGCAGAATGGGCCCGCTCTTCAGGTTAAAATTGAGCACTTCTAGCTTTTGAAGTTGATACAGAGATTTTTGCCTTATAAGAAAACACCTCCTATAGATACACACTACTGTGTATAAAAGAAACAATAGATTTACTATACAGAACATAGACTATATTCAATATCTTGTAATAATCTATAATGGAAAAGAATCTGAAGCTGTACACCTGAAACTAACACAATATTTGAAATCAAGTGAAGTTTAATAAATAAAATTTAAAAAAACTTTTTCCTCAAAGGCTCTTAACCTATTCTGCCACCTTCACTCTCCACCCCAAAACCAATAACTTGAGTTAAGTCACAACATAAGCAATGAGAAGAAAAAGACATTATGTCTGAAAAAGCTGTATTGGTAGAAGCTGGAAGAATATAGAGAGAGCCTGGGTATATATGGTCAAGGGGGGCTAAGAATGTAAAGTTGGAGGAGGAAGAATTCATTCCAAAGAGTGCATTCACCTGTGACATAGGAGTTTATTCAGCCAAGAACCCCAGTTGTTGCCATCACACTGCTAGAACGACTCTGGGAAGTTTGGAGAAAATATCTTATTAAATCAGTCTGTGGCATCAATGATAACATATTAATCACACTAGGTGAGCAGGAAGTGCCAGTAAACTGAAGGCCTTGGTGAGATGCTTGTGCATCAGAGGGTGGTAGTTAAGCCCTACAAAGATCCAGGGCTCTCCTATATCAGTGAGGTTTTTAGGGTGTAGAGGATGGGCTATGCTGGGACATTCTCTCCAAAGGACAGGACACATTTTCATTTCATGCCTTCCACTACTGAGAAGGAAACAATGCCTGGTCGGCCCGTAGGGCTCTTCAGGCAGCCTTATCCACACTCATGAATACTGCTTTGGCCCTTTTGCTGGTAACTAAGACAACTTCCGGGGCTTTCCTGGTGGCTCGGTGGTAAAGAATCCATCTGCCATTTCAGGAGACATAGGAGACTGGGGTTTGATTCCTGGGTCAGGAAGATCCCCTGGAGGAGGAAATGACAACCCACTCCAATACTCTTGACTGGGAAATCCCATGGACAGAGGAGCCTGGCACGCAACAGTCCATGGGGTCACAAAAATTTAGACACGACTTAGCGACTAAACAGCTACAACAGCAAGACTTCTAGCTTTGACTAGGGCTTTGAAACAAGTCCAGAACGTGGTGACTACCAGTCCTGCCTCTTGGGCCTTTCTAGCCAGCAGACCAGTGCATTTAGAGTTGTTTGCATTGCCTTGGAAAGCCCCTTTCCATCACCTTCTAGCATCTTCAGTGAAGGGGCACCTCCCACTGCTGGGGCGAGAGGCAGTGGAGTCTCATGTTCAGATTCTTGTGCTACAAAATGAAGACTCCAATATGAAAGTTAAACCCCCAGGCAACAGAGAACCTAAATACCTTGGAAACTTTCAGAAAACCAGAGAAACAGAGCCCAAAATGGATTGGGCAGAGGAACCTCAGCAGACAATAGGTTGCACATCCAATTCCTCATTATTCGTATTAGGAAGGCGGGGAGGAGCTGTTCAAAAAGAAAGAGCCAAATGAGTTATAAAAGGCAACAAAACATTCATGCTTTCCACAACTGTTCTCCAACAATTTGCATAGAAAATATAAAGGTGCTGCTAAAGCTTTAACCCACGTTTCCTGACTAGGGGGTAAAATTGGGATCCTGATATAAAAATCATATTTCTCTGGCTCTTCTCCCAGATACCAGGTGGCATCACTGTTTCCCTCCTCTGGCTCTCTTCCACCTCCCTGGGATTCTGTCTGACCAAGGCAGCCAATGCCTGGGCCCCCAGAGCACCTGATTTCTGCTGCAGATGCCCTTGCTGTCCCAGGGGCAGGGCAGCCCCTGCCAAGGCTGCCAGTCCCCACACTGCCACTGCAGCTGCTGCCCCGTGGGCTGTCAGTGCCCCGCAGACAACCCAGCCAAACTGCCGTCACGGCCTTGACCTCCCTCCATCACAGCCTGTCCCCAAGACAGGAGCTGAGCTACCCTGGGCAACCTATACTCACTTGTACTCAGCAGTACCATATTTAGTGACGTGATACCCAGAGGGGATCAGTTTTAAACACCCTTCCATCTGATCAAATTAGTCTCAGTAATAATCATGAAACAGAACAAACAGTGATAATGGCCAGGAGAGAAATGCAGCAGTGAAAAGTTTCCTTTTTTTGTAGTTTGTATATATCATAGGCCTATAGATAAATACAGAAGGAAAACAGAAGGAAAGATTATAGCAAAAGAAAAAGGTAAAAAGATTGTTTTTAATTCCATTAACATATTTTTTCCATTTTATTACTAATTTTTTCAAGCACATAGCAAAAATTGAAGAAGTTTTAATGAACATATACACCCAGCACATAGATTTTTACCAGTAAAAATTTACAATCCTTGCCTTATCAGAGTTACCCACTTATCTGTTTCTCTCTTCACCTATCAATCTTATCTTTCATATTTAAATAAACTATTTTAAACTGGTGTTAGATTTACAGAAAAGTTGTAAAAATAAGTACAGAGCTTTGCCATATACCCTCACCCATTTCCCCCTATTATTAACAGCTTACATTAGTATGATACATTTGTTAACGACTAATGAAAAAATATTGCCACATCTTTTTAAGCTAAACCCATACTTTATTCAGATTTTTTTCTAGTTTTTTTCATAATATCCTTTCTCTGTTCCAGGATCCTATTTATAGTATTACATTACAATTAGTGGCCATGTCTCCTTAGGCTCCTCTGGACTATAACAGTTTCTCAGACTTTCCTTGTTTTCGATGACCTTGACAATTTTGAGCAGTACTGGTCAGGTATGTTGTAGATTGTTCCCCAGTCTGATGTTTTTCTCATGGTTCTCCTGGTATAACAGGTTTTGGGGAAGAAGACCACAGAAATCAAGTCATTCTCAATACATAATGATCAAAAGTCAGTGCTATCCACATGATTTATTACTGATAGTGTTCACTTTGTTCACCCAGCCAAGGTACTGTTTGCCAGGTTTCTTCATTATAGGACTACTTTCCCCCCTCCTTTTTCTTTTCTTCTTTCTTTTTCAATATACATATACTTTGGCCACACTGTGAAGTATGTTGGATCTTAGTTCCCTGACCAGGGATCATACCCTCGTCCTTTGCATTGGAAACTTGGAGTCTTCACCTCTGGACCACCAGGGGAGTCCTCTTCCCTCTCCTTTTCATACTGTGCTCTTTGGAAGCAAATCACTAAGTGTACCCCACACTCAACGAGTGGAAAGGGGATTATTTAGGATTCTTTTATATGGGGGAGATTTGTCTCTTCTCACCCATTTATTTATTTATTCAATCATTTATTTATATTTGTATAGGCCCTTGGATATTTATTCTATGCTTTGGATTGAATCTTTTTTTTGCCCCAATTTTTCCAGCTTTGGCCTTTGGGAGTTCCTTCAGTTAGCTTTGGTGTTCCTTTGATGTATACTCTTAGTTTTATTATTTTTTTGAGTGTTTCCTTATTTTCTAGCACTATAAGATGTCCCAGGCTCATCTTATATGTTCCCAGACTCAGTCCTAAAATCAGCCATTTTTCCAAGGAATCCTGGTTCCTTTTATTGGAGAATGGTGTCAGAAACCAAGATCTGGGCAATGTGGGTGCTTGCTACTACTAAAATGTGGTTGTTTTAGAGCTGCTGAGCCCTCTCAGCAGACAGAGCTAAGAAATACACGCATGTGTACTAACCTGTGTACGAGAACATATCTAGATATGTAGATATAGGTTATTATAGGTTATGTCATCTATATCTATCTATCTATCTATCTATCTATATGGATACAAGTTAAATCTATGTCCATCAATATCTACATTGAGATTATTAACATGAGTTCATACGAATGTCTCCCAGTCTAATCCAAAACCACCGGGCTCATTCTAGCCTCCTCCCTTTGCTTATCTGTAACCTCTCTCACTGATAATGGGCAATGTGGCTCCCACCACTGGCCAGTCATTTAATTATTCTCTCACATACATACAGCAGTTTTGGAACTTGTTCCCCTGAAGAAGCACCTTTACCAACCATAACATAGTGTGATGTACTGTTTCTTCTGTCTTTAGTCTTTCAGTTTCCGGTCATTTCCAAAGCTAGGTAGGTCAGCATCTCTTTCCCCTGTTTCCGAGGTGAGGATACATTGCATAATAGTGATACAGTTAGACTCTCTGGTCACAGGCTATAGTCCATCCCAGGATTCTCTCTCCCTTTTAGTTGATTTTTTAAAAATTTGCATACATTACAGTTCACATGTGTTCTGTAAAGTTCTGTGTTAGTTGCTCAGTCCTGTCTGACTCTTTGTGACCCCATGGACTATAGCCCACCAGGCTCCTCTGTTCTAGGAATTCTTCAGGCATGAATACTGGAGTGGGTAGCCATTCCCTTCTTCAGGGAATCTTCTCGACCCAGAGACTGAACCCAGGTCTCCTGCATTGCAGGCAAATTCTTTACCATCTGATCCACCAGGGAAATTCCAAAAAAGTCACCTCCCTGTCAGGGAATTGAACCCTGGTCTCACACATGACAGGCGGGGGTACCCATATCTGCACTGGTGGCTCAGATGGTAAAGTTCTATGGGTTTCTACAAATGGATAGTGCCATGTAGCTACCACTACAGTAACTCACAGAATAGTTTCACGGTCTTAAAAGTCCCCCTTTCATAACCTAGTTGGTCCTCCTCTCTTCCCGAATCCGTAGCAAAGACCGGTTGATCTGTTTTCCATCTCTAAAGAGTTTTGCCTCTTCCAGAATGTAAACTATCCTGGCTTCTTTCACTTGGCAATATGCATTTAAGATTCACCCATGTTGTTCCACGGATGAACTCTTGTTCCTTTGGGAAAAAAAGGAAAAAACATATGCCAATTTTAGTTCAAGCTCAATAATAAGTAACAACATTTTGAGACTTAACATCTGCAAATTGGTTAATGACTTCATCAAACTTGATCTGTGCTTCATGTTCAAAGGACAGTACAACCTGATTTGATAATCTACCTACTCATAGTTGATCAAAGAACACTTTTTATTCATTTTAACTTTGAAAAGTTTCTTTCACATAAAATATGTGCACATTTCACAGAAAAGATGAAACCTTATCACTGTTAGAACTATAGGAAAAAATGTTCAATTTCACTCTAAGAGAAATGCATGTTAGAATCATGCAATTTACGCTTCTCACATTGCCAAAGATCAAAGAGTTTGATGACATAAATGTAGGTGAGAAGGTGAGAAAGAAAGAACTTCAATATATTGTAGATAGAAGTGTAAACTGGAGTATCCTTTAAAATTATGACAATAGCTACCCAAATTACAAATGCACATGCCTTTTGACTCTGTATTCTACCTATAGGATTTTTCTTTTTCTGTAGAGAAGCTTATCTATGTGTGAAGTGAGGTATGTAAAGATTACTTACTGCAGCATTTCTGTAATGGCCTGTAATTAGAAACAAGGTAAATGTCCATCCATGAAGGACAGAATAATCAAATTAAGTCAAATCAGGTCAATTTAACTTACACATTGTCATTAAAAAGACTGTATAAAAAGATCCTTCAGATATAACAAGTGAAGAATGCAAGGTGCAGAACAGTGAGTATAGTATTTGTACTAGGGCTTTTTAGAGAAATAGAACCAATAGGATGAATATACAGATAGATCAACTTGGACACGTATGAGAAGATATAGGCACTGGCTCAAGGGATTATGCAGGGTATGAAATCCCATGATCTGCCATCTGCAAGCTGGAGAACCAAAAAAGCCGGTAGTGTGTGATTCCATCTGAGCACAAAGACCTAAGCAATAGATGAGAAAAAACATTCTAAGAATATGAGGGGAATTGTTTTTATCGAGGATTGAGCCTGAAAGTCACCTTAGACCTTCTGTTTCTCTCCATCTACATATCTATGAATCATCAAATCTTAGCAATATCACTATCAAAAAATATCACAAATATCTTAACTTTCTTCCATAACTTCCCTGGTCTAATCTACCACCAGTCACTACCCCAGACTGATGGCCCTGAATCCCTTCCTTCTAAATTAGCATCCTTAGTGGTCTCTATTCTCTCTCACAGAACTCTTTATTTATCTTCATACCTCTTGTCCATGTATAAAAATACTTATTGGGGTACTTGTTTGATTAATGCCTTTTTCCCCAACTGGACTATAAGCTCCAAGAAGTCAGAGAACATGTCTGTTTTGCTTATCACTATATGCCCAACTCAAACTTCTGTGTTGAGTAAATGAATGAACTTCATTATGGAACTCATTGAATAAACATAGTTGTGTATATAAGGGGAATGTTTTATAACTGTATTGAGGAGAATATTATTCTGACAATAACATAAACTGTCAGAAGCAGCTGTGTATTTGGCCATGGAGGGTGGTCTAAAAAAGACACGTTTTTGTCAGTTTCTGACCATGCTTTGCGAGCTGTCAGCCTAGATCCTCCAACGACAGGTGGCTTCAATACCAGTAAAGTGAACAATTTTCCTCTTCGTTGTTTCACTCTATTCTGCCTTTGCGTGAAAGAGCAAAGAGCTTCTTATTAGAAGAAGGGAGGTCAAAGAAGACTATATACGTGTGTGTGTGTGTGTGTGTGTGTGTGTGTGTGTGTATGTATATATTGTTTTAGCAGCACCTCCCTTGCAAGTCTGTACAGGCTGAATATGAACTGGGTGGAGTTCATGGTGAAGTTTTGCTTCAGGAATTTCCTGAAATAACTCTCTACTAAAATTCGGCTCTCATAATTGAAGATTACATTGACCTCATGCTAGTGCACATTTACAAATTTTCTGGGACTCAAAACCATCATGAAGAAGTTTCCAGCGATTATGTTACCAGGTTTTAATGACCAAGAGAGCTTTGTACACATTTTTTTCATGTTCCATTGTGATAATTGTAGTATGTTATAATAATTTATGTGTCAGTCTCTCCTACCTTTGTTCTGTGCCCTCTTCAAGGACAGGCATATAATGGGAACTCCATAAATATGTCTTAAATGAATAATCTGACTTTAGTACCTGAATTTGCCTCTGGGAGGAAAATTTTATTCTAGGGAGAACAGTTCTAGCCCAATTCACCACTTATTAGCTCTGTAACTCTGGATGGGTCATTTAATCTTTCTTCATTTTCCTCCCTTTTAAATAATTATGAAAAATGTAAAGCTACAGAAAAATATAAAGAATGATACAATGAACCCAGTTAATTTCTATCTACCACCCAGTTTTTATAACATTTTAATACTTTTATCAATTGTAATGGAGAGAATGCTATATGTTTATCAAATCCTATTTCCTTTTCCTTTTCCTGGGACACTCAAAAAGACTTCATTTCTTAGCCTCCTTTGCAGGCAGATTGGTAGCAGAAGACTAGTTCTACCAATAGGCTGTAAGCAGGTGTGGTGTGTGTAAGTTCCAAAGTAAGCATAAAACAACGAATTCTCTGAGCTCTCTTTCCTGCTGCAGAGACTGTGGAAGCCACGCTTTAAAAGGCAGTCCTGGAAGCTCTGGATCCTCCATGAGCCTGGGTGGTTGATGTAGCCCTGAATGACTATACAGATGAGTGTTTGAGAATCTCTCTTGCTCTACATCTTCATTGACATTGAGTTTTCTTAGCTTTTAAAGCTTTTCTGCCAGTTTGAAGATATGAAATCAGTGTTTTAAATTGTGTTCTGCTGATTATGAGTGATGCTAAGCATCTTTTCAAATGCTTGTCTTTGAGTTCTTCTGAGACTGCCTGTTCCTTTGTGATGGTGGTGGTGGGTTTCCTTATCCTAGTGTTTTGTGGAAATACATTTTTACTTTGGAAATTAATCTTTTATCAGTTGTATTCACTGGAAATACTTTTCCCAAATATGTAGCTTATCTTTTTACTTTGCTTACAATATTTTTGTTAGGTAGAAATTTATATTTATTAATCTGCTGCTGCTGCTGCTTTATGTGAGAATTCTTTCCTGTCTCATGGTTGTTAAGATATTTTCTGTATTTCTTTTTGAAAGGTTTAAAAACTTTTCATTTTTAAGCACATAATCCATCTGTAAAAGTTTCTGAGCCTGTATGCATGTGTTTGTGTGTGTGTGTGTTTGGAGTAAGTTATGAACTTTGTTTTCCCATTAAAATACCCCATTTCTCAGGGCTATTTGTCTATTTTTTGGCCATGATGCTCAGCTTATGGGATCTCAGTTCCCCAACCAGTGATGGAACCTGGGCCATGGCAGTGACAGCCTGGAATCCTAACCACCAGGCCACCAGGGAACTCCCTTCAAGACCATTTATGGACAAGTCTATCTTTTCAGTTGATGGTAATACAATTTTGCCATATATCAAGTTTCCATTTAGCAGAGTTCTGTTTATAGGCACTTTAATCTGTTTCACTGGTTTATTTTTCTGTCTCTGAGTCAAAGCTATGCTGTCTTAATTGCTATAAGCCTATAGGTCTTGATATCTGGTACTTTGGATATTCCTCTATCTTGATCTTCATTGCTGTCTCATCTATTGCTGAGCCTTTTTGTTTCAATGTAAATTTTGGGTTGAGATTGTCATACTCTACAAATAAGCTGAGATTTTTTTTACTATTACATTTTCTGGTTAGTATTAATGATGCATAGAAATTCTATTGATTTTCATATGTTGATTTTGTATCCAGAAATCTTTTGCCCTGATATCAGTTGTATGTAGACTTTTTAGAATTTTTACATAAGCTACAGACCATAAATGAAACAGCTTAGTTTCTTCCTTTCCAATTCTTATATTGTTTTTATACAGTATTAAGTGGAAATGGTTAACTTTATTCTTTATTTTAATAAAAATGTCTTTAATGATTCACAAGTATTTGTTTGCTCTTGGTTTTTTTTTCTCCCTATGCTGTTTTGGTGGGTATACTTAAGCTAAGGAAGTATATTCAAACTTTTTATGCTTTAGTCTCATTTGTAATATGTAGATATCATCACCTATTTCATCTGTTTTTTAGGCTATAGTGAGGATTAAATGAGATACCTTCTAGAAAAGACCTTTGAAAATAGTAAAGTACTATATTCAAATGGTAGTTTGTGTGTGTGTATTTTTGTTCACTGCTGTATCCTCAGCACTTAGAACATTTTCTGGGACAAAGTTAGTGCTCAATAAATATGTGTTGAATGATTGTGAAGAAAAAGCTAAAATTAAACAAATGTTTCATGTAAAGAAATATTTCCTTACATTGTAGCAGAGATGACAACAAAGGCATTCATGCTGCCACTCCCTGTACCAGTGGCAGAAGCCGATAAATTATCTCAAAATCCCTTCTGAACTTGATCACTGAGACTCAGAACCTGTTTCAACTCAGTGTTCTAGTCGGCCATTTCCAATCCATTGTAGCTGGCATATGAAAAAGAACTTGTAACCAGACCACCTCACCTGTCTCTTAAGAAACCTATATGCAGGTCAGGAAGCAACAGTTAGAACTGGACATGGAACAACAGACTGGTTCCAAATAGGAAAAGGAGTACGTCAAGGCTGTATATTGTCGCCCTGCTTATTTAACTTCTATGCAGAGTACATCATGAGAAACGCTGGGCTGGAAGAAGCACAAGCTGGAATCAAGACTGCTGGGAGAAATATCAATAACCTCAGATATGCAGATGACACCACCCTTATGGCAGAAAGTGAAGAGGAACTAAAAAGCCTCTTGATGAAAGTGAAAGAGGAGAGTGAAAAAGTTGGCTTAAAGCTCAACATTCAGAAAACGAAGATCATAGCATCTGGTCCCATCACTTCATGGGAAATAGATGAGGGAACAGGGGAAACAGTGTCAGACTTTATTTTTGGGGGGCTCCAAAATCACGGCAGATGGTGATTGCAGCCATGAAATTAAAAGACGCTTACTCCTTGGAAGGGAAAGAAAGTTATGACCAACCTAGATAGAATATTAAAAAGCAGAGATATTGCTTTGCCAACAAAGATCCAGGTAGTCAAGCCTATGGTTTTTCCAGTGGTCATGTATGGATGTGAGAGTTGGACTGTTAAGAAAGCTGAGTGCCAAAGAATTAATGCCTTCAAACTGTAGTGTTGGAGAAGACCCTTGAGAGTCCCTTGGACTGCAAGGAGATCCAACCAGTTCATTCTAAAGGAGATCAGTCCTGGGTGTTCATTGGAAGGACTGAAGCTGAGGCTGAAACTCTAATACTTTAGCCACTTCATGCGAAGAGTTGACTCATTGGAAAAGGCTCTGATGCTGGGAGGGATTGGGGGCAGGAGGAGAAGGGGACGACTGAGGATGAGATGGCTGGATGGCATCACTAACTCGATGCACGTGAGTTTGGGTGAACTCTGGGAGTTGGTGATGGACAGGGAGGCCTGGCATGCTGCGATTCATGGGGTCGCAAAGAGCTGGACACGACTGAGCGACTGAATTGAACTGAACTGAACTGAATAAAGCCAAATCAATAATATTTAACCTCTACTTGATTGGACATTTGGGACTGCTTGAAATAGAGGTTTAGTATTTACAAACGTAAAAATCCACAGGAGGGCTACATAGCAACCAACACATAGAAATTCCATTCTGATTAGTTGGTTTATTTTTCTCACATATTTCTTCAAAAGTGTAAAACACAACGATATCTGTTAAGTAAAAAGCAACATTAGGCCTACACGAAGTTTTCCTTTTTGTTAGTAAAATGCTTTGTTCATAAGTTTATCTTCATTATTATATTGCTAGCTAGAAATGAATTATGAGCATAATTTTAATAATTACCCTAGTTTTTAAAAAGTTTTCCCAGCAAAGCTTACTTAATCTTCCATTTTTGATAGGTAGAAATTGAAGTGAATCATAATAAATCTTCCTCTTACATACAAGAATAGATAAGCACCAAATTTCCAAAGTAATTGCTTTATTTTGTACATTTACATGCTTCTCATAGGGCTTCCCAGGTGGCTCCATTGGTAAAGAATCTGCCTGCAATGCTGGAGACAGACTTGGGTTTGATCCCTGGGTTGGAAAGATCCCCTGGAGGAGGAAATGGCAACCCACTCCAGTATTTTTGCTTGGAAAAATCCCATGGAGAGAGGAGTCTGGCAGGCTACAGTCTATGGTCTTGCAAAGAGTTAGATACCACTTCGCGGCTAAACCACCATCACTATTGCTTCTCATCCATTTGCCATTTTCACATCTTCTCATGTTATTAATCTACAGTTTCATGTCAAAAGAGACCTGTTGTGCTTTTCTTCCTGAACATTTCCACCTGTCACTTTCCTCCCACTTATTACAAACCCCTGACAATTTTTGCACTAGAATATACAAAATTTGGTGCTTAAAAATAGAAAAGTAAGGTGTGTGCACTGGAAGGACATGTTCACTTACTGTGAGGTAGGTGACCAATGAAACACCTGAAAAGATCTGTGATTTTCCTGCGGCCCCTGATGCCTGTTATTTCTCACTTCTTGGTTCCTGGAGAGATGAACATGTTCCAACTTTGCACTCTGCTACTGGGCTTTTAGGAAATGTATCATAACATTAAAAAAATTCAGATGTTATTTTCTCCACCAACCAACTTTGCCAAAATCAAGCCTGGAGTCTCTTATGAAAGATTAACATTTCAAAGCTAGCACTTTGCAGCAAAGGGCATATATCATTATTTTGTTCTAATCTGCAACTGCCTGACAGGCTCAAGAAGCAATCATGGCTAAGAACCAGAATCTCAGATATTATGTAAGTCATTGTTGCTTTCCAATTTAGATTTAGCTGATTCAAAGCTAACAAGAAAGGAAATTTGCATGAGAGGATATTATATGAAAACAGAGTTCACAGTAGTATGCTTTATATATATATATATATATATATATACACACACATACATATGTGTGTTTATATGACATTAGGCAAATTAGCCAAGGCCTCAAATTTCCTCTTCTGGAAAATGAAGATAATAGCATCCATCTATCTCATAGGATTATAAAAGTGAAAGCATTAGTCCCTCAGTTGTGTCCAATTCTTTGCAACCCCATGGACTGTAGCCCACCAGGCTCCTCCATCCATGGGATTTTCCAGACATAAGATTATGGTGGGTGTTAAACGAGATAATCTATGCAAAGTACACAGCACAGCACCTGGTAAGAATGTGTACCATAATATATAGCTTATGTAGCAGCATACAATTATCCATTTTTTAGAGCAAAGGTTGGATAGATATAAACCTAAGTCTTAACAATCAATGGTTATTTGGCGGGGGGTGGGGGGGGAAGGGGGAGATTCTAGGTGATTTCTATTTTCTTTTCGTTTGTCTTGATACTATTTCTAAAATCTCTCCCTTGAGTCTATATTACTTTTTTTTTTTTTTTTCCGAATAAGAAGTCAGTATCCCTTTTGTACTGACTATTAAAGTAGTTAGGAGGTTCTCACTTACTGGAATTATGGGGCATACAAATGAGTGTCTGGAACTGCCTGTGGTAGGTCATCATAATGGTCCCCAATGAATCCAAGTGTCCACATCCCTTTCAAATGTGATTTTGCTGCTCCTCCCATCAACAAAATGAGTCTAATTTTCCACCACTTGAAACTGAGCTGGCTTTGTGACTTGCTTTGACTGATAGAATGTGACAGAAGTGATGCTGTGTGAATTTCAGGACATAGATCTTAAGAGAACTTGCAGCTTCTGCCTTTGCTATCTTGCAACCCTGAGACGCTTCATGCTGTGCAGATGCCCAGTTTAGCATACCTGAAGGACAGCCCTTGGGCCCCGAAATACAGCCAGCGTCAATTACCAGGCATGTGAGTGAGACCATCCTGGACTCTCTAGCTCCAGGCAAGTGGTCAGATGACTACAGCCACACAAGTGACCACAACTGAACCTGAGAGGTAGACATCTATTCAATATACAAGACTGAGAGACACAATTTAATATGGATATTTTAAATTATCATGTGTTGGGTTGGTTTGTTATATAGCCATGGGTATCTGAAACACTGCTCTTCATAGATGCCTAGGTTGCCCTATTTCATAGTGGATGCTGCAGAAAGAAGGGTTTTCTTTCCAAACATATTCATTGTACAGTTGCAGAGAGTAAAAAAAAAGTCTTCCTTTTATCTTTGCTTTGTTATCTGAACTTAAGCTTGTGTGCGTGTGCCTGCTCAGTTGCTCACTTGTGTCCAACTCTTTGCAACTCCATGGACTGCAGCCCACCAAGCTCCTGTGTCCATGGAATTTTGCAGGCAAAAATATGGGAGTGGGTTGCCATTTCCTTCTCCAGGAGATCTTCCTGACCCAGGGATTGAGCCATGTCTCTTGCATTGGCAGGTGGATTTTTTACCATTGGAGCCACCTGAATTTAAGCTTACACTGTTGTAAATCGATATGGTTGTCCCTTAGTGTATGAAATTGAGGATTTCCTTAATCACCTATGCCAGGGGCAAGAGTGCTCATTGCCAGGGGTCAGTGTTGGAAACTTTTAATAAATGTTGTTTCACTCTTAATTTCTTGTGTGTCCCTCATTTTTTCTGGGGCTACCCTGACTTGGATATCAAGGGCCAAAACATTCATTCATTCGTTATCAGTTCATTTCACTTCAGTCGCTCAGTCCTGTCCGAGTCTTTGCAATCCCATGAATTGCAGCACGCCAGGCCTCCCTGTCCATCACCAACTCCCAGAGTTCACTCAAACTCATGTGCATCGAGTCGGTGATGCCATCCAGCCATCTCATCCTCTGTCGTCCCCTTCTCCTCCTGCCCCCAATCCCTCCCAGTATCAGGGTCTTTTCCAATGAGTCAACTCTTCGCATGAGGTGGCCAAAGTACTGGAGTTTCAGCTTTAGCATCAGTCCTTCCAAAGAACACCCAGGACTGATCTCCTTTAGAATGGACTGGCTGGCTCTCTTTGCAGTCCAAGGGACTCTCAGGAATATGCTACTCCTTAAATACTTGTTGAGCACACTGAGACTGGGTGAAGCAATAAAGGAAAACAGCTGACTTTAAGGCATGGTCACTGGTCTCCAAGACAGGAAGATAAGATATGCAGATACTGTTATTAGAAAGTAATGCATGCTATAGCACAGAGTGAATTACGAACAGCTCATCCAGCATATGAGTCTAGGGGAGGAAGCCTTCCAATTAGAAGGGTCCGGATTGGGTGTATAGGAAACACACAATTTGACTTTAGCCTTAAAGACTGAATTAAGAATTTGGGGGAGGTGAGATAGTGAACGGCGCTCTGGACGAGGAAATATTCACAAACAAAAGACAGGAAGGAGAGACATACAAGACACAAGAGAGGTGTCCAGGATACAAATTTAACTGAAGTGGAGGGTTCATTTAGTGATTCATTTATTGATTTAACCAGTGTTTACTGAAGGCCTGCTAAGTGTCAGACACTCTGTTAGTCTTTGAAGAAAATATCTCTGAGATAAATGGCAGGTGCCTCATCTCTAAAGAATCTAGTGTGCCTGCAGCAATACACCATTGTAGTGAATAGGATGATCAGTATCAAGGCAGATAAGTCTGGAAAAGTAGGTCTGAGGCCAAACTATTGGAAGACCTTGAAAGCCAGGATTTGCCCCCTGTGGTTCAGAGAAAGCTCTACTTTAAAAAAAAAAAAAAGAAGGAAAAAGAAACTTTCTTTTTTTTCACATTAAGCTTTCTTTGAACGGTATAATAGGTAAAAATGGAATTTTTCACTCTCCATCCTTTTCTTTATGGAAGCCCCAGGGTTCCTCTATAGTTTTAGAGAACACAGCTTCAAAAATGATATTATTGTGCAGGCTATAGAGGCTTATTGAAATTCTGTGGTTAGAATCAAGAGAGTCACATAATGTATGTACAATGTCCAATCAAAATAGATCACAATTGTTGAGCAATTTACTAGGTAGCAGGTATCATATCTAGGGTTTCTTGTATATCGTTTAATCTTTGCCACAACCCCATCAGGATGGTTCTATTATTATTAATATTATCCACATTTCAGAAGGGATGATGGGTGTTCAGAGGTGAAGTAAATTCTCCAAGTTGTTTAGAGGCCAGAATAGATTCAATGAGACCTCAGGCTCTGTGTTAAAGTAAAGCTGGGCATGAGGCCTCTAGGCTATGCTTTCTCCTAATCTACTCATCACATATCAGACACTTGATTACTGGTATTTCTTAGCATTATCATTATTTCTAGAGTACTTAAGAGGATAAGTATCTAGGAATTGCTTCATACCTTTGTGCTGGGGTCCAGCCCCCGCAGGATCCAGGGAAACCCGAAGGAGAAACGGCGTTGGCGATTGAGATTCATTTAGAGAGAGAGAGATAGTTAAGAATGTTATAGATAAGAAAATAGAGGAGAGAAAAAAAGAGGCTGATGTTCCTTGGTTTATACAGAAAGTCAATAAAGTCTCAAGACAAGAGACTTGCACCGTCTACGTGAGGCCGCAGGTGCCCTCCCGGCCTCCCGAGGGAGTGCCGGTTCAGGTCTTAAAAACCCAGGCAAATAAGTAGACACGGCGGACTTCTGTACTCCAGATGGGAACTAGCCTGAAAGACAGAGTAAGAAGAAGAAAATGATTGACACGAGGAGATCAAGCTGCTTTGATGAGCAAGATCCATAGCTTTATTTTTACATGGGACTTATATACCTTTTTTGTACAGAGAGGAAATGAAAGACGCAAGGTCATACAGAGTCAGCCCAACATTCCAGCAGTGTTGCCCTTATCGAAACCATGATTTTTTTGCATACCTTTTTCACAAAAGCTGTTGTGTACAGTATCTTCTGGCCTTGGAGGCCTGTGAACATTTTAGGACCCTCTTTTGATAAAGGCTGCTCAACTAGAAAACTTATTTTCCCTAAAAGTGTTTTTCTTTATATTTCTAATCTATGTCAGCCTCAGAAAAATGCCAAACAGAGTTACGTTTTACACAGAGCAAAGGTGCAGTGAGTTACAAAAAAGAACCAATTAGCTCAACAGTCTGATATGGTTAAATTCAAGGCTACACTTGTTTTTCTAGCATTCTCACTATGTTAACAATGCATTCCCAGGTGCACAGTGGATAAGAGATATGGGAACTTAGCAACAAGCATTGGCCCAATAATGAAATCCTACATCAGCACTAGCACTACTCTAATAACTTTTAACTCTTTCAAAGGCTCTATGTTTTAGGCTTTTTGTGCCTCTCATAGTTGGGAGGCTGTAAATATAATCACATACATAGCTGTAAGAGTCTGGATATACCTGCCAAGCAAGCTAGAATGCTAACAGAGGGGGTTTGATATGAAATATTCCTCTCATGTCCAGGAGACTTATTAGCTATAGCCCTAAGTTGATTTTCTCCAGAGAAAGGTGGTCAGGGTTAGCCCCCTATTAATGTCAGAGGAGTTGGGGAAAGTCATGGAACAGTAAAACAGACAGATTCAGGATTTGGGGTAGATGCTTGAGAAAGCCTAGGGAGCCCCTTGAGTTCTGAAGCCTTGCTTAACAGTTCTCTTCCACATGACTCTGTCATGGGTGGGATCTCCCATGGCGGCTCCCGGCACCTTTGGATACTAACATTTTTGGATATATAAATTTAGTTAAGGCAGCTCCAGGAGATGGTGAAGGACAGGGAAATCTGACCTGCTGTAGTCCATGGGTTCGCAAAGAGTCAGACACGATCGAGTAACTAAACAACAAAGGCAGAAGAGTTAATGGCCCAGAATCACTAAGTTTAAAGACAACTTGTTCCAATACAGTAAATAAGATAGCAAATGACACATTATTTACTATTCATTTGTTCTATTGGGGTGTTATACAGAATCATGAAAATATCATCTCAGTGGGTTTTGAGCTACTTAGAGCCATTTTCTCCATAAAGAAAGAAAGAAAAAAAAAAGCCAAGAAAAGTACAAAGGATTATATGGATACAATTCATAGTTAAAGAAATGTAATTTCAAACAGTGAGTTTCTAGAGCTGCCAGGTGGAGTCGTTCAGCTTGGACAATGTGCAAAGGTGACTGACCGATGGAGGAGCGGTGTGGAAATGGAGCCCTGAATGGAAAATTTTACACTCTGTCATGGTTGGTGCACATTTAGAAAGTTGGAGATAGGGAGGGAACTTTTAAAATTCATTCACCCAGGCTGATGGGCCAGCAGTAGCTACAAAAACTAACCCCAGATCCTACCTTGTTATTAAAAAAATTTTGGATGCTTAAATTTTTTTTTTTCATTCATCCAGAAGGGACATCTTTTTAAAAATTCAAACAAAGGCATTCTACGGTGTAAAGTAATATTTCCCACCTATTATCATTGGCAAAGATGAAAACCTTTTTGTTAAGCCCACAGTTGGTGAGAGTGCAAGGAAAAGGGGCATTCTCTTGCCTTGATTTTAGGAATTTCTGGAATTTAAATTGGGACTGCCTTTTAGGAAATCAGTTTGGCAATATCTTAAATTAAAAAAAAAATATTCTCACAGGATTTATCTAGGAATTCTACTTCTATGAACCTAAGCTCCCTAGTGGCTCAGACAGTAAAGTGTTTGCCTGCAGTGCGAGAGACCCGGGTTCGATTCCTGGATTGGGAAGGGTTCCTGGAAAAGGAAATGGCAACCCACTCCAGCACTCTTGCCTGGAAAATCCCATGAATGGAGGAGCCTGGACGGCTACAGTCCACGGGGTTGCAAAGAGTCGGACTTGACTGAGCGACTTTACTTTCTTTCACTTTTCACACATGTGGGCAAGGATAGCATTATAAAGTATCCTTTGCAATATTTGTGGGGGGGAAAAAACCCAGAAAACTATCTACATATTTGTGTAGGAAAGTCTGATTAAAAAATCATGGGGACTTCCCTGGAGGTCCAGTGGTTAAGATTCTGCGCTTCCGATGCATGGGGTGTGGATTTGATTCCTGGTCAGGGAACTAAGATCCTACATGCCTTGCGGCGCGGCCAAAAACAAAAAGGTGTGTCTATATAGTGGTGTAATATGGAGCCACTAGGAAGAAATCGCTATGTATTAGTATGAAAAGATATATGGAATATATGTAAATGAAACCAATCAGATTGCATGACATTTTATATATTATACTCTCATTTGTGCAAAAAAAAAGGGAACATACATGTATGTGTTTGTGGAGCTTAAGAACATTTCTGGAAGAATACATGAACAATAGTTAACAAATGATTCCTTCTGGGAAACTAGGAGAGTAGTAGCATGGGTTTTAATCTTCCATTTTATATTCTGTTTGGTAGTTTATTAAAAAAAAAAGATGAAAACAGACAGGAGTGGTTTTGGGTCCTGTGTTCACTGCAGCATTGTTTACAATAGTCAAGATACGGAAACAATCTAGGGGGTCCATAATTGGATGAATGGATAAAGAAGGTGATACATACACATATATATATATGTAGGTATATAATATATATATATACACACTACTTCCATACACAGAATGGAATATTATTCAGTTATGAGAAAGGACATTCTTCTTTTTGTGGATAGACCACGAGGGTACTACACAAGGGAAATAAGTCAGAGAAAGACAAATACTGTGTGATATCACTTACACATGGAATCTAGGAGAGCTGAACTCACAGAAGGGAACAGAAGGATGGTTACCAGGGTTGCGGTGTGGGGGAAAATGGGGAGATATTGGTCAAAATAGTACACACTTTCAACTGTAAGATGAGTAAGTTCTGAGGATCTAATGTACAGCTTTGTGATTATAGTTAATGTTATTATATCATATACAAGAAACTTGCTAAGAGAGTAGATCTTAAATGTTCTTACCAAACAAGGAAATGGTAATTATGTTACATGATGGTGGTGTTAGCTAGTGCTATGGTGGTAATCATTTTGCAATATGTATATATGTATATACGTATTGTATATACATATATACAAATACATATATATGTATATGTATATACGTATATATGTGTATATATGTGTGTGTGTGTGTGTGTGTGTGTGTGTGTGTGTACATACATATTGCAAATCCACTGGTCATATACCTCCAATTTATACAATATGTCAATTCTATCCACTACAGCTGGGAATAAGGGGGTTTGAGGGAAGCCAGCTGTGAGACAGAGATAACTGCGCTGCAAGTTTATTACTTGGCATGTACAGTTGTGTTCAACTCCTGTGAAAGGGAAGGGAAGGAAGCAGGATTGGGCAGGAAGAAGGTGGGCTATGAAATTGTCTCAACAATACTCTCAACTAAGCCTTTTGGAATCTCTGGAGCTGGAACGGCTCTTGAGAGTTGTCCTGCATTAGAGTGAGAGGGCCAGGTAAGTCTTGATGTACCCTGGCATCAGCCAGTCAACGGTAAGGCTGTCATAGGAAGATGTAACCTCGGGAGAGGAGACTCAGGAGCTGAGTCAAATCTGGTCTCCTATCAGGCAAAGGAATAAGTCTCTCACTTATTTTATTTTTTAAATTTGTGGCATGCTAGATCTTAGTTTCCTGACCAGGGATTGATTGAACCTGGGCCCCCTGCAGTGGAAGTGTGGAATCTTAACCACTAGACTGCCTGGGAAGTTCCAGTCTCTTCCTTCCAAAGAAGGAACTGAGTGGTATATTTAACAGCACTACTGTTGAAAAGAGGAGGGCATGGCAACCCACTCCAGAATTCTCGCCTGGGGAATCCCATGGACAGGGGAGCCTGGAGAGCTACAGTCCTTAGGGTTGCAAAGCGTTGGATACGACTAAAGCAACTTAGCACATACACACACCGTTGCAAAACCCACTTTTCTGCAGGCTCAATTACATTTTGAATTTGTCAGGAAAACTCCACATAGTTAACCCTTTTACAGACAGCTGATCCAGCTAAGAATGGTCCTGGCTTTTGGCTCTTATTCCTCAAACCTTGCCTTCTCATATTAAAATATTGACCAACACCATATAATTGCTGGTCTTCCTGAGCCCTCAATTTCTCATATTCAGCAAATTGCAAAAGATGAAATGTCTTCTATCTTAGAAGCATCACTTTTTTTTAAAACTCTGCTTCCACCCACTCATTGTAGTGGTCTTATATCCTCAGAATATGCTACCTGCCCTTGGGAATTAAGGGAATACTGATTTATTCTTCTGTGTAGTACACATAGAAGTAATACTTTGACTACACAGAAACCCTCAGTCTTTAACACAAATAATGTTTTATTGAAGCTGAAGAAGCATATCACCGTACAGTGCTTTTATATTAATAATCAAGCTAGCTTGTTTTGCCTGTTCAATAAAGGGGTGAGTAATTTGAAAGTAATTAAGTTGGCCTGGTTTACAGGAGTGTACCACCTTGTAAATGAGTTTATCTGGAGAATCTGGATGCAATCAAAACATAATGGAACACAACCTCCCTTTGGGAAAGTAAATCATGTGGCTTGAGAGGAAGACAAAGGAAAGCTCTCTTGAAGGGAGCTTGTGCTTCTGAGTTTGTGGGTTTAGCAAGATCGGTTCTGGGGTTGGATGGCAATAATACTGGCTTCAAAGCCGTCTTTATCCTTTAGTAATTCCTTAATCCTTGTTGTTATGTGAACCAGCAAACATCTGAAAGGCAAAGCTGCAGAATGGAATTAAGATGGTTTCCTGAGGTGGAGAGTTTCAGTGGGAGCAAAGAACTTGCAGGGTTCTGCTCTAAGCCTACATTTTGAGAAATTTAGTGAATATCAATTAGAAACAAAATGTTTAATGAATCTCAGGATAATTATTGGTGCTAATCACAGGTATACAAACCACCAAAGTGGCTTCCACATTATAGAGTCACTAAAAGGGGGAGATCTCTCCCAAGAGTGACACAGAATTGTATGTGTTGGGAGCTTACTGGTTTGGAACTGGAGGCTGGAGGATTTACCTCCAACCATTTACAAAACACTGAGGAAAACCATGTCTAAAATATTGTTCCATTTCAAAGAATGGAAGGTGTCATTGCCAATGGAGATGACGGGTGCATCGAAGCCTGCTCAGGTCACCCCTGAATGCTACCATTTTCCTTTTCTATGAAAATAAATATTCAATAAACAAAGTTATCAAAAGACCATTTCTTAATGTTTTGCTTAGGGACTCTGATCGTGAACATAGTTGTATAGCCATATATAAACCTGGGTTTATTATTACTAAGGAGAAACCCAGGAGTTGTCTTTAAATAAGATACAAAGTCACAATAATTGACTAAAATTATTGATTGATTGGATAACATCATTAAAATGTAATTTTCAGTTTCACTGAGGTGTAAAAAGCACAACAAATAGCACATATTTATACACTTACCAGTGTACAATCTGGTAAGTTTTGTCATATATATTCACCTATGAATCCAACACCATAATCAGAATAATGAACACACTTATCACCCCCCCACCCCCCACCGCAAGCTTCCACGTGTCCCTGAGTAGTTCCTCTCCCTCCTCATTCTCAACAGCCATTGGCATGACTTTTATCACTATGGTTTAGCTTGCATTTTAGTTTCCATGTACTCTTTTTTTTTCTCGGTCTGGCTTCTTTCACACTGTTCAGTTTTCGAGATTCATTCGTGTCATTGTGTGGATCTAATAGTTCATTCCTTTTTGTTGCTAATTAGTATTCCATTGTATGACATGGTGGTTAATTTTAGTGTCTACTTGACTGGGCTAAGGGACGCCCAGATAGCTGGTAAATCATCATTTCTAGGTATGTCTGTAGAGGTGTTTCAGAAGAGATTAGCATTTGAATTGGCAGACTGAGTAAAGAAGATCCACCCTCACCGATGCAGGTGGGTATCATCCATCTTTAAAGGGTCTGAAAAGTGAAAATGAAAATCGCTCAGTTGTATCCGACTCTTTGTGACCCCATGGACTATGTAGTCCATGGAATTCTCCAGGCCAGAATACTGGAGTGGGTAGACTTTCCCTTCTCCAGGGGATCTTCCCGATCCAGGGATTGAACCCAGGTCTCCTGCATTGTCTGGATAGAACTATAAGGCAGAGCAAGGGTGAACTTGCTCTCTGAGCAAGAACATGCAACATGTTAAAATTATTTTAAGTTAAGAAAACTAACAAAAAGTAATCATAGCTTTCAACTTTTTTAAAAGTTGTAATAGAAGTCATCAGGATTTATCTTTACAATTTAATTGAGTGTCTGCACATTATATCTGAGGCTGTTAGAAAAGGGGATAATTTGGGGTGGGCTGGGAAGAACTGAAACTTCTGCTGCAGCAGGGAGTAGAGGACAGCAGAGAGTAGACTTCTCAGGTGGAGGGACAGGGCATTAAGTCCATGAGAAGAGGGGAGACAGGAGAAATGGAATATAGAATCATAGAACTTGAGGCACAAAATTCTTTAGAGGTCACCCAGTTGAATGTCTCATATTTGAAAGACCTGTCTGAAATGCCATGGGATAGCACAGAGGCTAAGACAATGGAAAAGATGGAAAGGGAATATTCTTGATGTTGAAATGATGACACCTGAGGTCTATTTTAGAGGCCAGTGATACCATTACTTTCTAAATCATCTTTGTTAAAACCAGAAATGCCTTTGGGCTGACAGACTCATAGGCACTCAGCCTCGTTAAAAAAATGTGTGCTGGATTTCAGCCTTCCCCTACCCCTTGGGCAGTGTGCTTTCGTGAGGTGTGCAAAAGCCACACACGTGTCTTTCCCCAAGCCAAAAATCTGGGAACCAGCATTTCTAACTTATTTGGTTTGAGAGGGAGCTGATTAGGGTTAGTGCCGTTTGAACATGAAAGTTCAAACAAAAAAATAAGTTTTCCAGCAATCAGGCATAGATCAGGGTGGCTAAAACTTGATAGTAAGGCCAGTGGACAGAAATCAAGGCACTGAGGATCTAGGGTAATAGTGGATTAAAGGCAGACTGGAGAACTCTATTTGCAGAGGTCAAGTTCCAGTGGAGCATCTGAAAGGCTAAAGAAGGATGATCACAGGGGTACCTGGGAAACTGGTTAGTGTACTATTCTGAATGTAGCTGTTTAGTCATTCAGTTGTGTCTGAATATTTGCGACCCCATGGGCAGCAGCACGCTTGGCTTCCCTGTCCTTCACCATCTCCCGGAGCTTGCTCACACTCATGTCCATTGAATCAGTGATGCCATCCAACCATCTCACACTGTCATTCCCTTTTCCTCCTGCCTTCAGTCTTTCCCAGCATCAGAGTCTTTTCCAATAAATTGGCTCTTCGCTTTAGGTGGCCAAAGTATTGGAGTTTCAGCTTTAGCACCAGTCCTTCCAATGAATATTCAGGACTGAATTCCTTTAGGATTGATTAACCAACCAATCCTTGTAAGGAGTTCAAGGAGATCTCTTGATCTCCTTGCAGTCCAAGGGACTCTCAAGAGTCTTCTCCAACACCACAGTTCTTCGGTCCAACTCTCACATCTATACAGGACTACTGAAAAAAACCATAGCTTTGACTATACAGATTTCTGTCAGCAAAGTTATGTCTCTGCTTTTTAATATGCCATCTAGGTTTGTCATAACTTTTCTTCCAAGGAGTAAATGTCTTTTAATTTCATGGCTGCAGTTATCATCCAGTGATTTTGGAGACCAAGAAAATAGTCTGTCACTGTATTCATTGTTTCCCCAACTATTTGCCATGAAGTGATGGGACTGGATGCCATGATCTTCGTTTTTTGAATGTTGAGTTTTAAGCCAACTGACACTTTTAAGCCAACTTCCCCTCTTTCATCCTCAGCAAGAAGTTCTTTAGTTCCTCTTTGCTTTCTGCCATAAGGGTGGTGTCATCTGCATATCTGAGGTTATTGATATTTCTCCTGGAATCTTGATTTGATCTTGTGCTTCATCCAGCCCAGCATTTTGCATGATGTACTCTGCATATAAGTTAAATAAGAAAGGTGACAATGTACAGCCTTGATGTACTCCTTTTCCAATTTTGAACGAGTCCTTTGTTCCATGTCTGGTTCTATCTGTTGCTTCTTGACCTGCATACAGGTTTCTCAGGAGGCAGGTAAGGTGATCTGGTATTCCTATGTCTTTAAGAATTTTCAATTTGTTGTGATCCTCATAGTAAGCAGATGTTTTTCTGAAATTCCCTTGCTTTTTCTATGATCCAATGGATGTTGGCAATTTGATCTCTGGTTCCTCTGCCTTTTCTAAATCCAGCTTGAACATCTGGAAATTCTCAGTTCATGTACTATTAAAGACTAGCTTTGAGGATTTTGAGCATGACCTTGCTAGCATGTGAGATGAGAGCAACTGTGTGGTAGTCTGAACATTCTTTGTCATTGGGATTGGAATGAAAACTGACTTTTGCAGTCCTGTGGCCACTGCTGAATTTTCCAAATTTGCTGGCATATTGAGTGCAGCACTTTTAACAGCATCATCTTTTAGGATTTGAAATAGCTCAGCTGGAATTCCATCACCTCCACTAGCTTCGTTTACAGTGATGCTTCCTAAGCCCCACTTGACTTTGCACTCCAGGATGTCTGGCTCTAGGTGAGTGATCGCACCATCATGATTATCTGGATCATGAAGATCTTTTTTGTACAGTTCTTCTGTGCATTCTTGCCACCTCTTCTTAATATCTTCTGCTTCTGTTAGGTCTATAATGTTTCTGCCCATCTTTGCATGAAATGTTCCCTTGGAATCTCTCATTTTCTTTAAGAGATCTCTAGTCTTTCCCATCCTATTGTTTTCCTCTATTTCTTTGCATTGATCACTGAGCAAGGCTTTCTTATCTCTCCTTGCTATTCTTTGGAACTCTGCATTCAGTTGGGTATATTTTTCCTTTTCTCTTTTGCCTTTTGCTTCTCTTCCTTTCTCAGCTGTTTGTAAGGCCTTCTCAGAAAACCTTTTTGCATTTCTTTTTCTTGGGGATGGTTTTGATCACTGCCTCTTGTACAATATTATGAACCTCTGTCCATAGTTCTTCAGGTACTCTTTCTATCAGATCTAATCCCTTGAATCTACCTGTCACTTTCACTGTATAATTGTAAGGGATTTGATTTAGGTCATACTTGAATGGCCTAGTGGTTTTCCCCACTTTCTTCAATTTAATTCTGATCTGGAGTTCATAATCTGAGCCAGAGTCAGCTCCCAGTTTTGTTTTTGCTGACTGGATAGAGCTTCTCCATCTTCGGCTACGGTACTCTTTTTATAGGGTTGTAGTACTCTTTTTTTAAAGTAAAATTCTGAATTATTTAACATTGATTCAGTTATAGATTGCTGCTTAAGAAACTGTTCTGAAATGTAGTCACTTAAATTAAAGGAGTTGTTTATTTAGCTCATGAATCTGCAATTTGGGCAGGGCTCAGTGGGGAAGGCTTGGTTCTTCTCCATTGGATGTCAGCTGGTGTAGTTTGAATAGCGGCAGGAGGATCTACTTTAAGATGCTTCACTAGCATGGCTGGCATGTTGATGCTGGCTGTCAGGTGGAGCTCAACAAAGACTGACAGCCTGGGGCCTCTCTTTCCTTCCATTTAGTTCCCTCCACATGGGCCTCTCCATGGGTTGTTTTGGGCTTCCTGAGAGTATGGTGGCTGGGTTCCAAGAGTGAGCGTTCCAAATGGCAAGAAGTAGAAATTGCCAATTGCTTAAAGTCTGGGTCTGGAAATTTGCATAGTGTCACTTCTGCTGTATTATATTAGTTCAGCAGTCACAGATCTAAGATTCAAGGGGATGAAACATTGATCCTTCACCTCTTGGTGGGAGGAGTTTCAAAAAATGTAGTGGGTGTATGTTAAAATCATACAGGTAGAAAAATGCACCAACCATAAGAGCAGAGTTAGGAGAATTTTTTTGAGTTAAGAGAAATTTTGCATAATAAGTGTATCCATGTAATCAGCAACCAGAAGTCACCCTTTACTCACCCCCATATGCTGTTCTCTTCCACTCACTACTCTTTCAAAGGCAGTCAACATCCAGGACTCTAATACTAAAGATTAGTTCAGTGTTTCTCAACCGTGGCTGGATAATTCCCTGTTAGGGGTGAGATGGGGAACTGTCCAGTTCATTGCAGAATGTTTAGCAACATCTTTGGCCTCTACCCACTAGATGCTAGGAACACCCCATCCCCTTATTGTGACAACTAAAATGTCTGTAAAAATTGCCAAATATCTGGGTGGGGGGCAAGTGAGATCACCCCTAGACCCTAGTTGAGAATCACTGGGTTAGAGGATATTATCTCTTCTTTATTATTTGTCTAAATCCCACTTAATCATCGAGAACATAAGTTCCAAGAGGCTTCATGTTTTTATTGTTTTATTATTATTATTTTTAACTCCATTTTGATTTCAACTGATTCCTCAGTCCCTAGGATTCTGCTTGGAGTATAACAGAAAATTGAGACTATACATTGGATGAAGGAGTGAATGAAAGATAGCAATTCTGAATAGGAATTTAAAGACTCAACTCTACATATGTTTATGCAGCTAAACCTTCAGTCACACATAATTTGTTCATTTTTGTTAGAGATGCCATTTTATGAAGTTCCCATGGATAAAATGTTGAGAATATATATGTTTGTAATAAAAATCTATATTGGTTAATTTCTTCCTGCAGCAACAAAAAATATGGGTCATAAGAATAGAAAAAAATTATAATCACCCAGACAAACAGGCAGCATCTCATGATAGTGTTAATGATTTACTGCAATAGGCCACAAAACGTGGTTTGTAATTACTGTGATGGCTTTGTGAAACAGGAATTTGCAGTAACACAGTTTTCATTAAAACCTTGGGTGAGGCACTAGGTTCTAAAAGATTAGAAGAGGAAGAAGAAGAAATATGAGATGGTAACAAAGGGTTGGTAAGTTATTTCTTTACAGGAAAAACCTAAAAATTTCTTTTGGAAGACAGCCACTGACATTATTCTGAAAACATACCTCCTCCCCTCCTAGTGACGTCTTACTAGGTAAATTTCTTAAAGGTTATCGCAAGAAGAGTTTTCAGAGAGATTGTCAATGACTTTTGGCGACATGCCCTTCTTTTTAAAATTCCTAACTGCATTGATTTACTCTGCAGTCAAAACTGTGTCAGAAAAATGGACACAATTACTAGTATACAAGGCAACTGAAGTTAGGGGTTTCATGAAAACAGAATTTTATAGTTGAGAAGGCTCTTAAAGATCATATGATCATTCTGAAGAGGCAAACTATAATACTGCAAAATTTTGAATACCTTGGATGTTACCCTGCTTTCTGGGTCATTCTGAATTATTTTATCTCCTTGAAGCTACCTCTGTTGAAAGCAAAACTTGTGTAATCCTCAGGGTGTAGAGTAGTGACTTGCCCAAAGAACTGGTTAATCACAGGAGAAGTATTTTTTTTAAATATATTTTATTTTTATTTATTTATTATTTATTTGGCTACACCGGGTCTTAGCTGGGACATGCAAAATCTTTAGTTGTGGCATGTGGGGTCTAGTTCCTTGACCAGAGATTGAATCGCCACTGAACCACCAGAGAAATTCCAGGACGAGTAATTTTGAGCCAGTCCTCAAAATAATCCCACCCAATATATATCTTATGGCAGAAAGTGAAGAGGAAATAAAAAGCCTCTTGATGAAAGTGAAAGAGGAGAGTGAAAAAGCTGGCTTAAAGCTCAACATTCAGAAAAAGAAGATCATGGCATCCGGTCCTATCACTTCATGGGAAATAGATGGGGAAACTGTGGAAACAGTGTCAGACTTTATTTTTTTGGGCTCCAAAATCACTGCAGATGGTGACTGCAGCCATGAAATTAAAAGACACTTACTTCTTGGAAGGAAAGCTATGATCAACCTAGATAGCATATTCAAAAGCAGAGACATTACTTTGCCAACTAAGGTCCGTCTAGTCAAGGCTATGGTTTTTCCTGTGGTCATGTATGGATGTGAGAGTTGGACTGTGAAGAAGGCTGAGTGCCGAAGAATGGATGCTTTTGAACTGTGGTGTTGGAGAAGACTCTTGAGAGTCCCTTGGACTGCAAGGAGATCCAACCAGTCCATTCTGAAGGAGATCAACCCTGCGATTTCTTTGGAAGGAATGATGCTAAAGCTGAAGCTCCAGTACTTTGGCCACCTCACGCGAAGAGTTGATTCATTGGAAAAGACTCTGATGCTGGGAGGGATTGGGGGCAGGAGGAGAAGGGGACGACAGAGGATGAGATGGCTGGATGGCATCACTGACTCGATGGACGTGAGTCTGAGTGAACTCTGGGAGTTGGTGATGGACAGGGAGGCCTGGCGTGCTGCAGTTCATGGGGTTGCGGAAAACTGAGCGACTGAACTGAATATATATCTTATGTAGCAAAGATAGAAGAAATGTAATACATAAAAGCATAAAGCAATAGATTAGCACAAATGCTTCTGTCAACCTTACAGGCTTGATTGACTTCACAGGCTTTGTTGCCTGAATGATGTGGCTAGTTAACGTCTGAATGAAATAAATTTGATATGGATCATTCAAATCCTTAAAGTTCAAAAGATATTACGGTGTCTTGATTTTTACATTGGAATTTGAATACCACTTGTAAAAGAAGTATATCTATATAGTGGTTTTTTTTAAATTTCCTAAAGATCTGAATATGTTAAGACTTGTTACGCTGTGAAATGCTTATGATTCATTTCAGCAGAGTGGCTAGGGATGAGGAAAGGGTGGGAGTGTAAGTGTAACAGTTCTGTATGACGCAGAAAGGGAGATGAAGGAGAAGGGAGGATATTTTTGGATTCTCTTTTTGAATAAAAAATAGCTTAAATCAGGTAATTTGTTTACTTTTAAAATAGGAAAAAATGACCAAAAATCTGGTTTGGATTTTCGTGACTGACACACAAACTCTATTTCAGGAGAATAGTTGTCATAAGTGCAGTTTGCTTTCTTAAAATACCTGAAAAAATTCCTTCCTAAACTGTAACTCCACAAGGATAGAAAAACATATTTATACCACAGGGTACTTGTGCACGAAAGGTATTTGCTCCTTCCATGTAACTTCTACAGCAATAGTTAAAGAACTTGGCAAATTTACTGCTTAAATTAGAAAAAGGAAGGGAAAAGGAATTGGCATGTCGTTTGCTTTCACTAGGTATAAAATTCTTTTATTTTCATTCATTATCTGACAAAAATATATAGAATAGGACAGACACATTGGGCTAGATGCAGGGGGTGTAAGGATGAGCAAGACACAGTTCCTGCCCTCCAAGTGTTTTCAGTCTAGAGGGAGAAACACACACATACCTTTAGAGATACATGCTCACACACACAAACACACATATCCCTATACACATATAACATATACACACTCATACACAAACATACCCAGCACCCATACACTTTCACACACTCATACACATTTATATGTAAAAATATTTATACACACACACACACAAGTTTGGGAGCTCACAACGTGGAGACCATGAGTAGAGGACGCTTTCAAGTTACAAAGGGAAGGAGAAAGAAATAGCAGAGACCACAATCCTGTGCTACAGCTGTTAGAGAAGCTCGGTAAGGACGAGGACAGAGTCACAGCGGAGTTGTTACACGCTAAGGAAGTGGTTTACTGAGATCTGCATTCAAGTTCGAGTCTTCCATTACTCCCTTTGAGGCCATGACCTTGCTATTTATATTTAATGCTGTCTCAGTTTTCCTCACGTTTACATGGGAGCTCTCACAGAACCTACCTCACAGGGTTGATACAGGGTTTAAATGAGATGATGCGCGTAAACCACACAGCGCAGCGCCCAGCACGTAGTGAGCACTCCGTATATATTCAGTTTCTAATTTTCAGTGGTATCCCTGCTGTTATCAGTGAAGGTTAGTGATCTGGAAGATAGTCCTCCTCTTACCAATCTCTTACCAAGTGAGTGTTAGTGACAAAACATTGGGTATTAAATGAATATTATATATATATATTTTCCACGTGGTCACTGTTGAAGCTTAATTTTTAAAGGATTAAAAATTCAAGGGAGCCAAATTATTTTTTACAGATAACACAAACAATCTAGATATTACGGGAATCCTAGTCACTACTGGGAAAATTGGAATCTGTCTAAATATCGTCTCACTTGGCGTTATTAAATAATTTCTGTGGGTGTAGCTCCATGGAAAAGCTGTAAAAGCTATTATTAACTCTCCATGATCATTTCACCAAAGTATATTAGTGAGATTCTTGATCATCTCATTTATACAATAATGACAATGTCATTTGATATTATTCATTGATATGATGAAGCAATTTATAAAATATGAGGTAAAAGTGGCCAGTATACACCTGCAAAGGTTACATCACCAATAATCAGAGAAATGTCAATAAGAGATAATTTTGGACTATCTTGGCAAAGCTTAAAAAGACGGATTGGTGCTCTTGAGAGTCTGGTGGAACTGACATTCTCATACATAGGTTGTTAGTAGGAACAGAGAGCAGCACTCTACAATCTTTCTGGAGGCCAATTTGGCAACAGGTAAAAGCACTTTAAATTATGTTCTTTGAGTCAGCAGTTCCACTTCTTGAACTTTATCTTAAAGAAATATAATCAGACAAATACACAAAGATGCTTGTATATGCATGCTCACTGCAGCGTTGTTTATAATGACAAAAAACTGGAAACCACCTAAATGCCTGCCAGTGGAGAAATGCTTCAATAAATGATGGTAGAGCTATATATACTGGGACTCTATGTCCCTATTAAAAAGGATTAGATATACCTATTTGTGCTGGCATAGAGAGATGTCCATTATCCCTATCAGATGTCATTTCATATTAAAAATCATATGCACAGAAAATAATTTGGTCATATTTTTTTGGTCATACATCTATAACTTTTTAAAAGTAGTTTTGTTTTGGTATAATTCCTTTCTCCAGGGGATCTTCCCAACCCAGGGATCAAACTTAGTTTTCCTGGATTGTAGGCAGATTCTTTACCATCTGAACCACCAGGGAAGCCCCAAATTCATCCACTGTAAGTCTACAATCCAATGATTCTTGGTAAATGCCTATAGTTTTGCAATCATTACCACAATCCAGTTTTAGAACCTTTTTATTACCACTCAAAGTTCCCTCCTGCTCATAAGGTTTTAACTCTTAACATGGTTAGGTTGGGGGTGAAGTCGGGTAGGGTGAAGGCAAGAGGGAGAATTATAGACAGCTTCCTAGTTTATCATTTCTGCATCATTTGAATTATTTTACAACAAGAATATGCTGTCTTTTAATTGAGAAAATGGTAAAGGTTTTTCTATTTCGAAAAGAACAAAAAAAGGAAAGACATATCCTTGGACCCAAATCTACTTCTTATAATTTATCCTAAGGAAATAATCAAATATGTGGAAAAGGATCTGCAAACAAAGATATTTATCAATGTTTTATCTGAAACAGAGAAAAGTTGTTATGTAATCTATTAAATATCTCATGATGGAAGAAAACACTAATTACTGAAATATGAAAAGCACAAGTTTCAAATCTTTATAGGCATTATAATTTTATCCATGTAAAAAAATTTAATATACAGCCAGAAAGTTCTGTTTGGAAATATGATGAAGTCCGGTTATTTCTAAATGGTAGAACTATAACACTTTTTATTTTTGTGTGTATTTCTTCATTTCCCACAATGAGCACATAATATCTTTTCATGTAAGCCACCTACATAAATGATAGCAATTGAAAATAGATTAATTATGGTATTGTTTTCACAGGTGTTTATGCTTGTCAAAACACAAAAGTATGTAGTTTAATTTTACTTATTCCTTATAACGACTTATTTTTTAGTTTTAATTTTTATTAAAATATAGTTGATTTATAATGTTATTTTCAGGTGTACAGTGAAGTGATTCAGGTATACATATATATTATATATACATTTTCGTTTTTATTCTTTTCCATTATAGGTTATAAGACTATCAAAAAATACAGAGTCTTGAGAAACAAAATCATCATATCCCTCTTACTAGAAGCCGAGTTTTGTTATGTCACTTTGGGATTGGAGGGCAAAATGATTTGGTAGGGTTACATAGCAATATGTCTTCTGCTCCAGATAACGTTCATTCATTCATTCATTCATTCAAGAGATTGGCTTACCTATCATATGCCAGGAATGTTGGTACAGTACCTGGATATCGTGATGACTAATCAGCGACCGCCTTGAGAGCGCTCTCTTTCGAGGACGGGAAGGCACCATCTGACAGATCCTAGCCGGCGCCCACGGTAGGTGGCTTTCCACTAGTGCTGTACAAGGGGGCAGGAGGCAGGTCAGGAAGTGAAGGCCTTAGCTAGCGGTTCAGATGGAGCCACGAAGGGTGACACCAGGATGACGGCTATGGAAGTGGCCAGAAGAAGATTACCCTCAAAAGAATGCCCTAGTCACCACTTAAGAAGTGGGCTTAACTTTTACATATTTATGTCTATTTTACGTGCACATTTTTAACAACAGCAGGAACTGAAATTGAGCATTTACCAGCGCAGGCACAGTGCGTAGGGATTTTTTCCATTGCCTTTGCTCCTCGCCACAATCCCCAGATCGGGACTTCAAGGACCTTGACTTCATCATGAGGAAACTGAGGCTCGGAGAGGTTACCCGCCCAACGTCAGAGAGCTGATAAATTCTGGATCCAAAGCAAACAGCCATCGCATATTCTTCCCTCCCACTCTATTGTGGGGCTCGTTTGAGAGCGAAAAAGTCCAGATCGGGGCAGCTCAGCTTTCACTCTTTACACATTTTCCCAGATCCAGAATGGAGGCAACATCCGCTAGCACAACCAAGAGGGTCGTGCGCAAAGGGCAACTCCGTCAAAGCCATGGACTGACAAGGATTTGGGGCTTGGAGGGCAAACCCCGGGGAACCATCAATCCGCTACCCGCTCTATAATCCACATCGCACCGGGAGCAGGGCGCCCGCAAGCCTCTTTGAGCAGCCAGCTGGCGGGACTCAACGCGCGTGCGCGGGGCCAGAGGTGCCACCCCCGCGCGAGCGCGCGGAGAGCCGAGCGCGCGGCCGGGGGAGCTGGCGGGCGCGCTGCGGCGTCGGCGTCGGCGCGCGCTCCAGGCAGAGGCTGCGTGGGCTCGGGAGGGAGCGAGGCGGCGGCGGCTGCGCCCCAGAGCCCAGGGGACGCGCGGGCCTCGAGCCGCGGGAGCGGACTGCTGCAGAGGAGACCCGGGGTTTCCGGCCCGGGGCGGGAGAGCTCAGCCAGCCGACTGCTCGCCTCAGAGCCGCCAGCTGCGTCCCTAGCCCGGAGTAGCCGCCGCCCCTGGAGACTCGCTTTGACAAGGGCCTAACCGCCGCGGCCGCTGGCGTCCGGACCGCTCGGACCCGTCGGGCCGGGCCGGGTGGGGGCGAGCGTCAGGGCAGGTGCCGCCCCTCGAGGGCCGGCCGGGGGCCAGGCGTTTAGCCGTGCAGCTCGCGGGCCGGGCTCGGCGGAGGGGCCGCCCGCGCAGCGCCCCCACCCCGCGGGCCGGAGGGGGAGTCGCGCCCCGCCTTCCCCCGGGACCGCCTGGCCGGAGCGGCGGGAGCTGAACTGCCCGCGCCCGCCGCCGCCCGCCGGGCTCGCGCGGGAGACGAGGGAGGAGAAACTTTGCCTCTTATTGTTTTTGATCCTTAAGTGGGAGGAACTCTGTTGGGGAGGAAAAATGTCCTTCTTCAATTTCCGTAAGATCTTCAAGTTGGGGAGCGATAAGAAGAAGAAGCAGTACGAACACGTGAAGAGGGACCTGAACCCGGAGGAGTTTTGGGAAATTATAGGAGAATTGGGCGACGGAGCCTTTGGCAAAGTGTACAAGGTAAGAGGGAGAAAAGGGAAGTTACACTTGAGAGATCAAACAGCCAGCGGCCGGGAGTGGCACGAGGATTTCTTGCTCTCGCGTCCCGTTCCTGTCTTTGGGACCTTCTTTTGACTTCGTAAACGTACGTTGAAACTTTATTTAGGTTACCATCCGAGGAGTAGCTAAGACGCAGGGTTTAAGGTTGAACAAAATAGGGCCTGGATGTAGTTTAAAAGAATGGTTGCCAAAGGGAGGCAAGGGATACAGTCTACTCTGTTCAACGTTAAAGGAAATGAGGGTGTTCTTTCATTAAAAGGAGGGGTCTGGTTTGGCCCTCAAATGTTTTCATATCAGAAACTCATTATACTTTAAAGTGGATTTCTATTTTTCTGTTAAGCTGTTTGCATTCATATATATGCTTATACTAAAATAGTTCCCTTTTGGGGTCCAGGGTATGTATTTGGTTGTATCTATAGCTTATACATAACCAGTCTCTTGGCATGAGAGCAAAGCGATTGCTACTTGCAGACTATTCTTGAGTTGGTTGCTTGACAGCATACTGTAAAATGGAATGTAAATTCTGATAGAAAATTTCCAGAAGGAAACCTGCATCTGATACTAGTTTCTAAATATAATAAGCATTGACTAGAAATCCATTCCAGGGCCTAAGAAATTAAAAAACACATACCCCCCCCATATATATACACAAATATTTTTTATACCCAGATATTCGTTTCAGTAGAAGGAAGTTTGCTGTTTCTGAGGGCATTTGTGTTAAATGTTTACTATCCTGTAAGGAGTCTATGAATGATGTCATTGGAATATTTTCATCTGAAGGGTGAGGTTTTTATGAGACAGTTTTTAAGGGGAAGGACCCACAGGGTTGCCTAGATGTGAAATATAAATAACTTATGTTTAACTTACTGGTAATTTGGCCCCCACAAAAGTCCTGGGAGACATGTAGGTCACCAGTATCTCCATTTCATAGATGAGGATGCTGAGACACAGAAATTGTTCACATTCACACCAGTCACAGCCTAGATTTGAACTCAACCCTTCTGACCCTGTGTTTATGATTACTGCTTTTTTTTAACTTAAACCTCTGGCGGTAGGAGTGATAGCGTTTTTCCTTCTAATAGCCATCCCACCCTGCCTCCGCACTGGCTCTGACACACTTCAAAGCCCCGCCTTCTTAGTCTGAAATATCTCCTCTTTTCTGTGTGCTTTCAAAACACATTGTTCACGTTGCTACTATGGCACTTGTCACATGTTAATGTGTTTATGTTATTATGATAAGACCAGGGGCCAAATTATGATACACCTTTGGGTTAATTCTATTGCCTTAGCACATAGTGCATTTCTCTTTATATTTGTTGAAATGAAAGAATGTGTGTTACCTGCTTGTGAGTGCTGTTGATGCTCTTGTGTGCTGTGAAAGTTGACAGAGTAAACTTGAGTACCTAATGTGGAGGGTATGGATCTCAGCAAGAGCTTACAGTATAGATGTGTGGTGGACAGGGCTTTTAGTGCAGTGGGAAGATGCTTCTGGGAGTTAAGAATGGTGTTTTATTGCTGGTTGTCCCAAACGAGCTTTGAGGTCTTGGACAGGACACTTAATGTCTCTGGACCTCCTTTTTCTTAGCTGAAAAATCATAGATTTCCCTAAATGTTTAGATTCCTTTACCCATTAATGTCTGAGTATACAGTTATCTAGGAAAGGCGTAATAAATCCTCAAGGCATCTGGGATCTGGAAGTTAGAAGGCAGTAGGTGATTATGGGCAGTTTTCATGGTATAAATGTTTTATTGAATAGAAACAGTGTAGTATGAAGATGCTGGCTCTGGAGTTGGACGTTGGGTAAGTTACTTAATCATTCCATGTCTCGTTTTACTTGTCAGTAAAACCTACTCCTCAGTATATGAGAATTAAAGGAAATAATAAATGTAAGACACGAAAAAGGGCTCAGGAAATGGCAGAAAATTACTGTCGTTATATTTAGAGCTTGAAAACGAAATATGGGATGGGACAGAAAAATTGGGCCTAGGCAAATAGTAAAACCATTTTCTGGCACAGGCAGATTGTGTTGACATGCTAATACTCTGTGATTTAATTCTTTCATGACATTGCAAAGTGAATATGTCTTCCTATTGTGAGATACCTATTGAAAATTTTCTGAAAAATAAGAGCCTTACTCCATGTGATTTAACACTGTAAGACTGTGTCAAGGATAATTTTTGTGGGCTTGGTATATATTTTAGTGTGATATTTGAAGAATGGGAGTTCTCTGCATCTTCTCTTTTTGTCTCACTATTTTATGCTTCCAAGGAGTAAGCTGTGAACTTTTTAAAACAGAAAATTTAAAATTTAAACTTATCTCACCTGTTATGTCTTTTTCCTAACCTCTTTTCCTGTCCAAGATTCCCTAGAAAATTTAAATTTACAAACTTCCTTCCGTGTAGGAGGAGAAAAGCAATCAAACCTTAGAATAGTATGTATAGTATGCAATAGAAAGCTGTTTCTGAAGTTGATTCCAACTATCATATGCTTATAACTGTTTACAAAGGTTAACTTCTAAATAGGCAATTGTCTTGTGTATTTAGTTTGAAACATTTTTTCATCCTATAGTTGTATTCTTTCCACTTAGTCCTGCACCACATAGCTCTGTAACAGTTACTTTCTTGCTTGAAAGATCTTTCTGACTTTAAATTTATTTTCTCTTTTTTAAATAGTATTATTTGACATATAAATGAAGATATATAATATCCCTCACTTTTTTTTACGTTTGGATTTCTGTTGCTTTTAACAGAAAAAAAGGAATGCCATAAAATGATCTGTTGAATTGAAGCTGGGTTACTGACTTGCGCTGGATGAAAAGTGACTCATTTTATGACCCTGATGGGCATGCGCCTTTTTAAAAAATAGTGAAACATATAATCATTATATTGAAAAGTACAACACATAGATGTACATTTAGCAAACAGTAATAAAGTGAACTCAATATTAATAACCATCAGAGTAAAGGAATTCTGCCAGTATTCGAGAATCCTTTTCACCTCCTTTCTGAATTGATTCTGCTCTCTCACTAAAGGAAACCACTATCCTGTCTGTAAGTTATTCATTTCTTTATTTTCCTTATAGTTTACTATCCAGCAGTGTATAACTAAGCATCATAACTTTAGTTTTGTGTGTACTGAGTGTATTTTGTGTCTTACCTCTTTCAGAATCAGCTTTAGGTTTGTGAGATTTGTCTTTGTTATCACTAGAGTTGTAGTTAATTTTAATTGTTGCATAGAATTCCAATATATGATTGTATCACCAGTTATTCACCATTGTCCTGTTGGATATATCAGTTGTTTTCAGTTTTTGGCTTTTATACTGGTGCTTGTACACATGAATTTCACTAAGACTTAACTTAGAAGTAGAATTGCCAGGTTATAGGGTAGTGTGTCTTTAATTTTACTAGACTATACCAGTTTACACTCCCACTAGCATCCTATGAGAATTGTCCTTACTCTGCATTCTCTCCACCATTTGATATTGTTGGAATTTTGAAGTTTTGACAATCTGATGTTTTATTTTTCATTGTGGTTTTAATTCATCTTTTCTTTCCTCTGACTACTAATAAGCGTTTCTTTTCACAGGATTGTTAGTAACTTGGATTTCTCCTTTTGTGTTCAGTGTCTTGTTCATGTTCCTCTTGAATGTCTTTTTCTTGTTTATTTGTTGTGTGTTCTGGATTTTAACCATTTGCTGGTTATGGCTATTGCAAATACATTCTTCTTCTGTGCCCATCTTTTCATTTTCTTTATGGTGTCTTTTTATGAACAAGAAATTCTTGATTTTAACGTACTTCATTTTGTCTGGATTTTTTTTTTTTTTTCTTTTTCAGTTAATGCTTTCTGTATTGTATTTGAGAAATTCTTTCCTGGGGCGCCCTTGCAGTTGTTGGATGAGATGCTGCCTGATTCATGAATCACCTAACAAAGCCAGTTCTATTTTTGAATTTTAAAAAAAGGCGAGAAAAGTTTTCCTAACCTTAGATCGTGGAGATAAACCGCTCTCTTATCTTCTAAGAGCTTTTAAGATTTTGCCTTTAACATTGATGTCTACAGCCCACTTGGTGAAGATTTTTGCACATAGTATGAGGTGGGGGTCCAATTCCTTGTCTTCTACAGAGGGCACATGGTTGTCCCATGGCTCATCACTGGGGGGACTGTTCCTCACTGCTCTGGAGCTTGTGTCTGTTTCTGGGGTTTCTAGTCTCTTCATTGATCAGTGTGTCTGTTCCTTTATCAGTTTTCCACTGTCTTAATTAGGAAAGCATCAAAACAAATCTCTGCTAGAGGAAGACTTCCTTTTCTTCTTCTTCACCAGTGTCTAGTATATTCTTGGCCGTTAGGGCTTTCATGTACATTTTAGAATTAGCCTAACTGAGTTACACAAAGGGCTTCCCATGTGACTCAGTGGTAAAGAATCCTCCTGCCAATGCAGGAGACACAGGAGATGTGAGTTTGATCCCTGGGTCAGGAAGATCCCCTGGAGAAGGAAATGGCAACCCACTCCAGTATTGTTGCCTGGGAAATCCTGTGGACAGAGGAGCCTGATGAGCTACAGTCTGTGGGGTTGCAAAGAGTCAGACACGGCTAAGTGATAGAGCCTGCACACACGCGTGCATGAGTTACACAGAAAACCTGTTGTGCTTTTTTGAAGGAGTTTTATTGAATTTATAGATTAACTTTGTAAAAAATAACATCTCCATAATACTTGGTCTCTCCATCTGTACATCTGTTTTATTTCTAGATCTTTTTAAAAAATGTCTTTCAGTAATGAATCATAATTTTCGCCTCTGGAATCTTAGGAGCTCAGACTACTTCGGGAGTGTCTTAAATGCTTTGCTTTTGCCATTGGAATTTCCTCTTTGTTTTGGTTATGTACGTCCTTCAGTAGTCTTCTGAGAAGGGATACATGGAAGATTTATCTTTTTTTTTTAAGACTAGGCCTGTCTGAATATATCTTTATTGTAATGTCACACTTGATGTATAGTTTGGTTGTAGAATTCTAGTTCAAAAGTACATTTTTCTTAGGATTTTAAAGGCTTTTCCATTCATTGCCTTTTGGCTTCAAGTGTTGCTCTTGAAAGTCCGTTTCCATTTTGTTTTCTGGTCCCTTGTGATCTTTTTCTCTTGGTAGCTATTAGAATTTACATTTTATCCTCTGTGCATGGTAATGTACTTTGATATAGGTATTTTTTTTTCTTCCTTTCATTTTGCTGGGCTCTTGGTTAGTCTTTTCAGTTCAGAGACTCATGTTCTTCCAGTTCTGTGACATTTTCTTGTTCTTTTTATTTGACATCTCCCTGCTCACCTAATTAAATGGCTCTTGTTGTGGTCTTAGGATTCAAGTAAAAGAGTTAAATGGACACTTAATTCTTTTACTTGACCTCTCTCTGGAGCACTTGAGACCCTTGACCATCATTTCCTTTAAAAAGCTGGCTTTTAGGTCACCATAGTCCTGATTTTTCTCGTACCTCTGTGTCTACTCTTCAGATATTTTTGCTGGCTCTTCTTGCTCTTCCTGACTTTCAGTGTTGGGGTTCCACAGGGCTGGATTTAGGCCCTCATCTTTTCTTTTGCCCATCTTCTCTCGTGGCTTCAGTTACCATCTACATGCAATTTTGGTCTCTATCTTGAGACCTCCTTTCTGAACTCTAGATCCACCCATCCAGCTATCTTTTAGAGCTTTCCACTTGAATGTCTCGCTGCTGCTGCTGCTGCTGAATTGCGTCAGTCGTGTCCAACTCTGTGCGACCCCATAGACAGTAGCCTACCAGGCTTCCCCGTCCCTGGGATTCTCCAGGCAAGAGCACTGGAGTGGGTTGCCATTTCCTTCTCCAATGCATGAAAGTGAAAAGTGAAAGTGAAGTCGCTCAGTCGAGTCTGACTCTTAGCAACCCCATGGACTGTAGCCTACCAGGCTCCTCCGTCCATGGGATTCTCCAGGCAAGAGTACTGGAGTGGGTTGCCACTGCCTCCTCCGTGAATGTCTCACAGATTCCTTAAACAGCAAGTAAAAACATGAATTAATTGAATTCCTGATTTCAGTCCCAAATTTGCTTCTCCTGTGTTCCTCATTCAGTAATTGACATCTCCATCTACCAGTTGCATAGACCAGGGACCTGGAAGTCATTCTTAACATCTTCTACTTCCTTACCCACCAGACCCAATCAGTCACCAAGCCTGTTAATTTTACCTATAAATATTTCTTGAATCTGTCTCCTCCTTTCTTTATTGTTGTAATACTAGTCATAGTTGCCATTATCTCTTACCTAGACTACTGCAGCATTTTGGTGTATTTTGGGGCTTCATATAAATGTAATCATATGTGTGTTTTGTGTCTGGAATCTTTAATTCAACATTATGAGTAAGAATTTGTCTCTAGTTAGTAGTCCTCTCATGAGTAGTCCTCTCATCTTTTTTGTTCATTTGTTCTATAGTATTGCAATATATGAAATATTAAAATTTATCCATTCTACTTTTGGTGGACTTTTGGATTATTTCCATTTTTTGTATATTAAGAATAAGATTTGTGAATATTGTTATACATCTTGATGTACATTTACAATCATTTCTATTGTATATGCACCTGGGAGTGGATTTTCTAGGTTATTGGCTATGTGTGTTTTAAGATTCAGAAGATACTGCCAGTCTTCTAAAGTGGTTGTACCAATTTATACCCCCATCAGCAGCGGATGGCAGTTTTCTGAATTGTTCTATATCCTCAGCAACTTTTGCTATTATTATTAATACTGTTATTAATATTCTGTGTTAGCCATTGTGAGTGAGAAGTGGTTTTATTTACATTTTCCTGATGACTGAAAAAATTGAGTACCATTTCATGCCTTTTGAGTATTTGGGTATTTTTTCCAGTGAATTTTCCTATCTGTTGCCGATTAAAAAAATAACGTATATAAAACACAGAATTCACCCATTCTATGTATATAATTTGGCGAGTTTTAATAAATTAGTACAGTTGTGCAACCATGACTGCAGTCTAGCTGTAGAATCCTCTTATGCCCACCTGAAGCTCTCTTGTGCCCATTTACAGTCAATTCCTGTTCCCACTGGGGTTTTGTTTCTGTGATTACTAATGAGATTGAGTTTCTTTTTATATACTTACTGGCCGTTTGGGTTTCTTCTTCTCTGAAGTGCTTACGTTAAAGTCTTTTGGGTTCCTTTTCTCGTTGGTTTTTGGGAGCCTGTGTTTTCCTGAGACTCATCCTCTCAAGGTATATGTGGTGCACCTTCTTTTCTCTTGCTTTATAGTGTGTCTTTTGTTTCTCCTTATGATGTCCTTCCTTACATAGATGTTTCAGATTTTAGTGTAGTTCAGTATATTAGCTTTTTATTCATAGTTGGTGCTTTTTGTCTTTAAAAATTTCCTTACCCAAAGTGATGAAGTTGTCCTTCTATGTTACATTCTTAAAGTTTTATCGTGTTGTCTTCTGTATTAGGTCTATAATTAAACTGTTGTTGGTTCTTGTCTATAGTATGAAATAGGGAGTCCAGTTTCATTTTTTCTATGTAGATACCTAGTTGTCTCAACACCATTTACTGAAAAGATCACCCTTTCCATATTGCTTTTCGGTGCCTCCAGCATATGTCAAATGTCCATATACTCATGATATATCTCTCTGACATTCCTTATTTCTTTAGGATAAATTCTTCGAATTGTTAGGGCAAAATACATGATCATTTATTACTGTTTACTGTGAAATTAACTCTAGAAATGTATAAACTTATCTTGAAATTAATTTTTAGTTATGCAAAGAATTTCTATTGATAAGGAATATTAACTTATTGGGGATAAAGTTAGTCTCTTTGGCCATCACTCTAATTATTGTTCCTTCTCTTCTCTCTGTAAGTGTAACTATTTGGTTTCTGTATCAACTATCATGGTTTCTTTCTTTTTTTTTTCCCTTCTGGCCCTGCTGCACAACTTGCAGGATCTCAGTTTCCTGACCAGGGACTGAATCCAGGCCATGGCAGTGAAAGTCACCACCAGGACACTCCCCATCATCAGTTTCATGTATATGTTCCTCGGTATTTTTCTGTATACTTAACATACATGTACATGGGCTATGCCTGTTTAAACAACCTCACAGTGGTCTATTTCTGTGCCTTTTTGTTCCTTGACCTTTTTCAAGGTTAGTTTTTATCCTTTTAAAAAATATTTGCTTTTTTGATAGACAAAAAGAGTATCTGTTTATTTCATTTTCCATATCTTTGATTTCTAAAGATATCGCCATTTTAAAAATAATTGAATTATCCATATTCTGATGATCTGTTTGTTTTCTTGCTGATCTGAAAGTACTTTTTATGTACTGTGAAAATGAGCACTTTATCATAATGGTGAATTTATTTTAGTTAAATTAGTTTATGTTGCTTTTTTGATATAAAGACATAGTGTTCTTTATTTTACAAAATCTGTCAGTGTGTTTCTTTGCCTTTCTTCTTCTTCGCTTTCATGCTTAGAAAAACTTTCCCTACCCAGGAATTAGATACGTATTTATCTATATTTTCTTCTTGACTTTTAATAGTGTATTAAGAATTTTAATTTTAATTCATCTGGAATTTAATTTTTTTCTGTGGATTGACATGAAGCTCTATTCACCCTTGTTGTTTAGTCACTAAGTTGTGTATGACTCTTTTGCAACCCCATGGACTGTAGCCCACGAGGCTCCTCTGTCCATTGAATTTTCCAGACAAGATACTGGAGTGGATGGCCATTCCCTTCTCCAGGTTGTCTTCCCAACCCAGGGTTCGAACTCGCGTCTCCTGCATTGGCAGGCGGATTCTTTACCACTGAACCACCAGGGAAGGCCCTGTTCCACCCGACAAAAAAAAAACCCTAAAATATGTTTTATCTGTTCCTAAAAATTTAAATACTATTCTGAAAATATTGCAGAGTACAAAGAAGACCATATAAAAATAATACCTTTCAGGTTATATCTGTTAGTTAACCTGTTAACAAAAATTCAAGGGGATACTAATGTGGTTAGAAGCTTGAACAGTACAAAAATGATAAAATTGAAAAATGAAAACGTTTCCCACCAGTCCTTTTCCCCAAAGTCAGTTACTGTAACAATATCTGCGTGTCTTTTCAGATAAAATTTTATGCCTGTTTGAGCATATGTATGAATGCTTGTTTGTAAAACTAAAAACATATTGACACACACACACATGAATATACAGGTGAACTTAACTGCATATCAAGTTGATAACATAGTCATACTGGAAAAGTGCTTGAAATGATTTTTGAGTAGAGTACTCTGAGTAGTGGGATATATTTATTTATTTTTACATTTATTTTAATTGGAGGCTAATTACAGTATTGTGGTGGTTTTGTCATACATTGACATGAATCAGCCATGGGTGTACATGTTTTCCCCATCTTGAACCCCCCTCCCACCTCTCTCCCCATCCTGTCCCTCTGGGTCAAGACTAGTGGGATATATTTAAAGGATAAAAAGAATAGTAAAGAATGCTTGAACTTGATTAAATAGGTTTATTACTAGTAGTGATATTGATGTTATAATTCTGAAAATACTTTATATATTCTATGCTGCTGCTGCTAAGTCACTTCAGTCGTGTCCGACTCTGTGTGACCCCATAGACAGCAGCCCACCAGGCTCCTCAGTCCCTGGGATTCTCCAGGCAAGAACACTGGAGTGGGTTGCCATTTCCTTCTCCAATGCATGAAAGTGAAAAGTGAAAGTGAAGTTGCTCAGTTGTGTCTGACCCTCAGCAACCCCATGGACTGCAGCCTACCAGGCTCCTTTGTCCATGGGATTTTCCAGGCAAGAGTACTGGAATGGGGTGCCGTTGCCTTCTCCGATATATACTATAGGATAGAACAAATTAGTTAATATAGTTTTGTTTTAAGAACTAGGGTTATAACTGAGAGAAAGGGGTTAAAAGCTTGAAATGTAAGGAAGAACCCTGTGATGTTGATTCCTGAACTAGAGGTTTTAGTTTGAACTTACAACACATTTACTTGTGTGCACATGAACACACAATCAGTTCAGTTCAGTCGCTCAGTCGTGTCCGACTCTTTGCGACCCCATGAACCGCAGCTCCCCAGGGCTCCCTGTCCATCACCAACTCCCGGAGTCCACCCAAAGCCATGAACACCAGGACCCAGGACATCCTTTAGGATGGACTGGTTGGACTTCCTTACAGTCCAAGGGACTCTCAAGAGTCTTCTCCAACACCACATTTCAAAAGCATCAATTCTTCTGCACTCAGCTTTCTTTATAGTCCAACTCTCACATCCATACCTGACTACTGGAAAAACCAAGCAACTCTCACATCCATACCTGACTACTGGAAAAACCAAGATGGACCTTTGTTGGCAAAATAATGTCTCTGCTTTATAATATGCTATCTAGGTTGGTCATAACTTTCAAGGAGCAAGCGTCTTTTAATTTCATGGCTGCAATACATATATACATATTTCTATTTTCTACCAACAAAGGCCTAGAAATGATAATTAATACTCCTAGCTCTTGGTTTCTAAATACATTCCCCATTATAACTAACCAGGAATCATTGAAATGTCTGATCCAGGTCTAAACTAGAGAAGTACAGAAGTGATAAAATTGAAAAGTAAAATCCTCCCCACTCCTTGTTTTTTCCCAGAGGAGCCTGGGATATATTGTACGAGAAAGCTCAAGGATATAAGCTTTATGTTCATATGCTCAAAAATCAAAGAATATGGTCAAAAATTAATGGGGATGTGCCAAAGAATACAGGTTAGTTTGAACTACAAAAATATCAACAACAGAATAGTAACCTGCTAGAGGAATGCTAACTAGTTGATACATAAAGATTGATATAATTCAAAAAAACTCATGCAACCATACCATAGTAATTTAGGCAAAAATTATTGATGGATATTAAAATCATTGTGTGAAAGAGTGTGGAGGAACAGGGTTTCACCCCATGAGTATCATAATACCACCCCATATAAAGCACCTTTACGGTAGAGAGAGCTGATGGATACCATCTTAAGTGATCAAACCTAGGGCTAATCAACAGTAGTAAGATAAGCTGTGTTTTCTGGTGCTACTCATTGGGAACTGTATAATCACCTAATGTTGTGTTTTTTATAAAAGATATTTAACCTGAATCTAATAATGAGGAAACAGACAAATCCAAATAGTGGGACAGTCTACAAAAGAGTGATTTGAAAGCAAGGATGACAAAATGTTAACAGTTGGTAACTCTGGGTGAGGGGTATATGGTTGGTCACTGTCTGTTCACTCAATTTCTGTGTAGGTTTGGATTTTTCAAATTAAAAAAGGAAAGGATCATATTTTAAAATACTGTTCTGCACATTGCTTTATTTCACTTAACAGTTCTTCTTTTCACATTTTTTTTCTCCCTTTATATATATTCATCATTTTTCTCTTTCTGTGAAAGGAAAAAGAAAGTCTCTTTTCAGAATGGGTAACTACTTATGTATTATGCTACTGAAGTTACCTGGTGTTTATTAAATACTGCATTGTATTTTGAACTCAATACCACATGAATTCCAAATTCCTAGCATATATACATTTATGTTTTAAAAAAGGTAACTGAAACTTTGAATTGTAAAAATGGCTTTAATGTGCTGGTTTATCTTTTTTCCTTATAAAAATCTTAGTATTTGTGTTGAATTTCTTATCTTGACAGCAACTTGTTTTGGCCCTTTACTTTTATAATTTAACATTGAGAATGTTTTTGTGGTAATGATCTTCCTTACCATTTAAAAGCCTTTATTTTTCTTAAATTAATTTCCAGTAGTATGTCTTTGTCCTATTTCTAAATATTTAAAAAAATTCTTTTGTGTTCTCATTTTTTCAGCCTTTCAACTATGTAACCCGTGCAAATTCCTAAAGCTTATCTATCACACAATTATCAAAAATGTTGCAGTTTATTCATGCTGCTCAGAGTCAGCAAGTCCATGAAATAAATGGGAAAACTGTGTTATCTGAGAACTGGTAAAACATTTTAGAAACTGCTGATTTAACCAACATTAACTTATTATTGATACTTTGTTGTTGGTATCTTGACTGACCAATAACTAAGTTTTCTGTAAATAACGAGAGCAATATAAATAAAGTAGTGTTTGGGAATATAAAGAGAATATAAAGTATATTCTTTTCTTTTTGCAGAATTCAGGAAATGGCATGAAAATGTGTTCTCTTAAAAGCATTTAAGTTAATTAATTTGGCCACACCCCATGGTATGCAGGATCTTAGTTCCCTGACTAGGGATCAAACCCATGCCCTCTGCGGTGGAGAATTCCTTTAAAAAAGGATATCTGTGCTATTTTCCACCTGTTAATGGAAGAGTATATTGTATAGCTGATACTCATTTGCAGATTCTTTATTTGAAAATTTATCTACTTACTAAAATCCATTTGTAGCCCCCAAACCTGTGCCTGCAGTGCTTGCACAGTTATTTGTGTACACGTGCAAAGCTGTGTAAAATGTGAGTGCCTAGATGCACTTGTTTCGTGCTGAGATCGAACTTGGTAGTGCTCTGTCTTGTCTCACCTCATACAGAGAGGCCCAGAGGATGGAAAGAGAGGGGGCTGCATACTGTAGTGCAAAAGGCTCCTGGTTGGGCACCAGTTGGATGGGGTTTGAACCCAAACTCTGGCACCTATTGTTGGGACAGCCTCGAACAAATCACCTAACATTTCTGAACTTCATTTTCTCTTTTGTGAAACAAATGGAATCTACCAGGATGAGTTGTTTGAGATCTAAGGTTATAGTCTGTGCGGGAGGAATGTATGTGTGTATTTCTTCTAGGAGCAGTGGTTTAGTGTTCACTAATTCAGAGTTTGTAGTGACTCTGTAGAACAAATGAGAATAAATAATGAAAACTAGCTGTGTATCTTTGCTAAGTTATGTTGAGTAATTTTGTTCTTATCTGATATTCACTCTTATTCCTCCCAAAATCTTATCTGGGTTCTGAGAAGATCACCAGGATTAGCATGTAATATAAAACAGTTAATAGTATCTAAATAGTCTAAAACTATCTTCTTTCTCTAGTGCTACTTTTTTCCCAGACTGCTCTTTGGAAATTTGAATATTTGTTAACCAAATATTTAATATACTGTGTCTCAGTTCTCCCATCTGTCATCCTCAGCTCCAGACACCCCTTTCTGTGGTTCTGCTTTGTGACGTTCTGAGATTTTTGCAGATGACCGTTTCTGTCTTGCCAGGTGCTCACTTTTAGGTTTCAGAAGTGTTGAACACTACAGGAAGGCTGCACGGAGGAGGCGAGAGAGCACCTGCATCTTTCTGCTTCCTGTGGCTCCCTGTCTGCTTCGCTGTTACTTTGACCATCATCCTAGGGGAACTTCTCACCCCAGCAATAGCTGTCCCAGATTCAGCTTGTAGTTCTTCTAACACTCACAGAGCTAGTCTTACCGTAACCCTTACGAACACCAGCTCTGATCGGCTAGTCCTCTCTTCCTCAAAAGGTACCTGGTCTCACAAGATCCCTCTTCCAAGTTCAGAGACTCAGCAGCAGCTGGGCACCACTCTCTCCTCAGGGATCTGAGTTTTGGCTCTGCAAAATCTTTTCCTCCAAGTTGCTGAGTTTGTGTCATTGCCGTCTCTTTCCTTGGCTCCTGTGATTCGTGAGGATAAAAACATAGTGATTTTTAAGTGATCATGACTGATTTTTGAAAACTTTACCCACTGAAATTATAGCTCCTTTAAATTAACATCTGAGTGTTTGTTATTTCATTCTTGTTTTTATTAACATCTGTTTAGTTAAAATTTTGTCTAGAATTTTCATGCTTTTAGGTAGCAGATGCGATTGTTTCTTTTTAACGCCTTATTTGCGTTATATATGTTTAAAGTATGGTTTTGCACACATCAGTTTATTTCAGTTTTGAATTTTAGAGTTCTCTCGAACCAGATCGTGATGAATATTTTCAAGCAGTATGTAAGAGGCACTATATTTTCTAATGTAAATTTTATTTATTATTTATATTAAACCAAATGGTACTATTGCTGACTTAATCAGTATATCCAGGGCAATGGAATAATGAAATTTGTTGCTACAAAGAACTTTAGAGATTATCTAGTATTAATTATTTTTCCTCTTTCATGCCATTCTATTAAGCAAGAGATACATCTTTAAAATCTCTCCTGCCATGGGTAGAGGCATGCAAAAGAAGGACTTTTTAACTCTACTCACAATATCCTTGGTCTCTTACCACTGCTTGTGCTTTATAGTGTTCCTTTTCAAGGACAGTTGCTCTGCTCTCTTTCTTCCCAAAGTGTTACGTTAAAATGGTGAGAGAAGGACATTTCTCACTGACTTATTTCCTGACTTGCGGGAGGGTGAGTTCTATGTATTATTTTTTCAACTGAAGTGTCTTTCTTAGATAAACTTAATGCCATGTTTCACCCAGTTAAGACAGACCTTCAACTTTTAAACATTTCTGAAACTGGGATAAGTCCCGATTGGCAGTTGTGATATATATGGCCTTGTGCATTGTGAATGTAGCTGTATCTCAGGTATCATACAGTTGCAACCCATTTTTGATGTTTCAATCAATAAACCATTTAAGAATGTTGTGAAGAAAGAATGTGAGTCCTGGTTGTCATCTAAAAGCTTCTTTTAGCAGCTGTTACAAGATCAAGAGAATATCAGCATTATGATTTCAAAATAGGAGGTAGTGGCTTCAAAGAAAATTTTCTAGACAGTAGTAGAGGAATACTTTTTAAAGAAATGCTATATTACCAAAGCTTTTTGTGACCAGAGAATAATATTGTGTGAAAACACAGACATTAGACAATTCTGAGTGAAAAAGTGACTCAGAAGAGTTAACTGTGAAGTGTTTTATTTTTCCTGTATTTACAATGATAATATACAATAGCAGTTTTTCTCTAGATCTATCCAAAAGAGCTCTTAAAAAGGAATAATGTGAAAATTCTGAAAGACTTCTGTCATAGTTTATTAGCAGTTTTTCTTTCTTTTCAGAACATAAGATAATGGGCTTCCCTGTTAGCTCAGTCAGTAAAGAATCCACGTTCAATGCAGGAGACCAGCTTTCCATCCCTGGGTGGGGAAGATCTCCTGGAGAAGGAAATGGCTGCTGCTGCTGTTAAGTCGCTTCAGTTGTATCCGACTCTTTGCGACCCCATAGATGGCAGCCGACCAGGCTCCCCCATCCCTGGGATTCTCCAGGCAAGAACACTGGAGTGGGTTGCCATTTCCTTCTCCAATCCATATTCTTGCTTGGAAAATCCATGGACAGAGGAGCCTGGTGGGCTATAGTCCCTGGGGTCACAGAGAATCTGATATGACTTAGTGACTACACCACCATTCTCTGAACCCTAAACATTAGGGTTACTGTGTTAGTAATTAACATTAATTTCTACCTCTGTTTTTACCTAAGGAGGTAAAATGAAGCAAAGCATACTAGGAGAATTCCCACATAGAGGCTTGTACCTAGTTTAATCGTTCTTCTGTCATCATCTCCAAGATTAGGTAATAGATCCCTAAGAGATATCCCATAGACTGATGTTTTAGTACCTTATTGCCTCTATAAAAATAGTACATGTCCATTAAAAAATGTAAACAGTGTGAAAACTACAGAGAAAGTCAAAGGCACATGAAACTGCCATCCCCCGAGGATGTCTTTCCAAGTATTTCTTATATAGCTATCCCTATGTAAAGTGGATGTGTAGTTTTTGTAAAATTGCATGCCTTTCCTGTTTAATAAGTTGCTTTTCTTCCATTCAGAAATATATTGTGGGTTTTGTTCTATCTTAAGAAATATTAATTGATTAGTCAGTTAATTTTAATGGTTGCATAATTCTCCATTATAGAAGCATACTGAATGATTTAAGTAGGTTTTTGTTAATGGACATTTAGGCTGATTAAGTTTTCTTTATTATAAACAGTGCTTTGGTGAATGTTTTCTGCATATATATATTTATTTTATAAAATTTTCTTATAAATTATTAAAATGGAATTGGGCATTTATTTATTAAGACACTTATTACTAGCTTTTGAAAGTTTGCTGTTTTTCCTTATAAAATGATAGATTTGCTGAAGTGATGGTAACATGCATAATGTTGAAAATATCCTTTAAAGACCTTTGTGTGTGTGCTCGGTCGTCTTGTCCAGCTCTGTAACTCCATGAACTGTGGCCCACCAGACTCCTCTGTCCGTGTAATTTTTTAAAAAAACCTAGTTAGTAGTTTTGACTTCCCTGGTGGCTCAGACAGTAAAGCATCTGCCTACAATGGGTTCAATCCCTGGGTCGCGCATATCTCCTGGAGAAGGAAATGGCACCCACTCCAGTATTCTTGCCTGGAGAATCCCATAGACGGAGAAGCCTGGTAGGCTACAGTCCATGGGGTCGCAAAGAGTCAGACACGACTGAGCGACTTCACTTCAGTTAGTATTTTATGACTTGATTCCTAACTTTAAAATAATGATCTTGACTTCTATTACACATTTGGAAACCTTTCCTTTGTAATAAATAGAAGTGAAAAGTTATTCAGTTAAAGAAAGAAAATGGAAAAGTTAAAGTACTAAAAACAATGAAAAATGATTAAACGGATGGAAATATAGGGAAACTAGGAAGGGTAATGATTAAGATAAAGAAAGAGTTTTGGAAACAGCCTGGATTTGAATCTTGATTCTGCCTCTTCTTCCTGGCCTTGTGGAAGCATTTTAATCTAAGTTTATCCTTCTTTAAAGCAGGAATGCTAATATATCATGGTATCATTTTGAGGATTAACAAATAATAGTAATAATTCCAGGTAACATTTTTGAATTCTTTTTACTATGAATGGCAGGCAGTGTATTAAATGTTTATATGTATTTTTTCCCTTGGAAAATATCTGTTATATTAATTCTTACAAACTTGTGAGTTGTAAGTACATTTTATTGATGAGGAAGCTAAGTCTAAGAGAAGGATTTTGTAAGTTGCCCAACGTAGTTATTAAGTGGCAGAATCATAATTTGAACCCTAACAGTCTGATCCAGTAGAACCTGCAACTTGAAATTCTATCAGTATTAAGCAGTTAGCATGTATCTGTTAATATTTATGTTTAGACTACCTTTAAAAAATAAGTATAACAGAGAATGAGAAGATAAGCCACTGACTGGGAGAAAATGTTTGCAAATGACATATCTGATAAAGGACTGTAATTCGAAATACATTAAGAATTCTTAAAACTCAACAGTCTGAAAACCTATGGTCTGATTAAAATATAGCCCAAAGATTTGGGCATTTCACCAAAGAAGATATTCAGATGGCCAATAAGCATATGAAAAGATGCTCAACATCATCTGTCATTAGGGAGTTGTAAATTTAAACAAGGGGATACCACTACACACGTATTAGAATGACAGAAACCTCCACCAGCACAACCAAATGCAGGCAAGGGTGGGGAGCAACAGTTCGGTGCAGTCACTCAAGTCGTGACTGACTCTCTGCCACCCCATGGACTGCAGCACACCAGGCCTCCCTGTCCATCACCAGCTCCTGGAGTTTACTCTAACTCATGTCCATTGAGTCGGTGATGCCATCCAACCATCTCATCCTCTGTCATCCCCTTCTCCTCCCACCTTCAATCATTCCCAGCATCAGGGTCTTTTCCAGTGAGTCAGTTCTTTGCATCAGGTGGCCAAAGTATTGGAGTTTCAGCTTCAGCATCAGTCCTTCCAATGAATATTCAGGGCTGATTCCCTTTAGGATGGACTGGTTGGATATCCTTGCCATCCAAGGGACTCTCAAGAGTCTTCGCCAACACCACAGTTCAAAAGCATCAATTCTTCAGCTCTCAGCTTTCTTAATAGTCCAACTCTCACATCCATACATGACTGCTAGACTATTGGAGCAATAGGAACTCTCAGTCATTGCTGTTTGGAATACAAAATAGTATAGCCACTTTGAGTTCACTTCAGTTGCTCAGTCATATCTGACTCTTTGAGACCCCATGGACTACAGCATACCAGGCCTCCCTGTTCATCACCAACTCCTGGAGTTTACTCAAACCCACATCCATCCAGTCGATTATGCTATCCAACCATCTCATCCTCTGTCATCCCCTTCTCCTCCTGCCCTCAATCTTTCCCAGCATCAGGGGCTTTTCCAATGAGTCAGCTCTTTGCATCAGGTGGCCAAAGTATTGGAGTTTCAGCCTCAACATCAGTCCTTCCAATGAATACTCAGGACTAATTTCCTTTAGGATGGACTGGTTGGATCTCCTTGCAGTCCAAGGGACTCTCGAGTTTTCTCCAACAGTATAGTACAAAAGCATCAATTTTTTGGCATTCAAAAAAAGTTGGACTTTATAGTCCAACTCTCGGATCCATACCTGACTACTGGAAAAACCATAGTTTTGACTAGATGGACCTTTGTTGGTAATGTCTTTGTTTTTTAATATGCTGTCTAGGTTGGTCAGCTTTCTTCCAGGGAGCAAGCATCTTTTAATTTCATGGCTGCAGTCACCATCTGCAGTTATTTTGGAGCCCCAAAAAATAAAGTCTCACTGTTTCCACTGTTTCCCACTTTAGAAGACAGTTTGTCAGTATCTTGCAAAACTACACATACTTTTGAAGTGAAGTGAAGTGAAGTTGCTCAGTCATGTTTGACTCTTTGCGACCCCATGGACTGTAGCCTACCAGGGTCCTCAGTCCATGGGATTTTCCAGGCAAGAGTACTAGTGTGGGTTGCCATTTCCTTCTCTAGGGGTTCTTCCCGACTCAGGGATCGAACCTGGGTCTCCCGCATTGTAGGCAGACGCTTTACTGTTTGAGCCACCAGGGAAGGTGGTATACTATACACATACTTTCACCATATGATCCAGTAATTCTGCTCCTTTGTACTTACTCAGAGAAGTTGAAAACTTAAATCCACACAAAAAGTTGCATGCAGATGTTTATAGCAGCTTTATTCATCATTGCTAAAACTCGGAAACAACTAAGATGCCTTCAGTTGGTGAATGAATAAACATGCCTACTATGTCTGTGTATCCAACTATTATTTAGCACTAAAAAGAAATTAGGTATCAAACCATGGACAGATGTGGAGGAATCTTAAATGCATGTTACTCAGTGCAAGAAGCCAATCTGAAAAGGCTACAAACTGTATGAAAAACAGAAAATGATCAGGGGAGGGGCTAGGAGACAGTGGGGTGAATAGGCTGAGCATAGAGATTGTTAAGGCAGTGAAACTATTCTGTATGATATTAACATGGTGGATACAGATCATGTATCTTGTCCAGACTCGTAGAAGGCACACCAGGAGTTCATCCTAATGTAAACACTGCACTTCAGGTAATGATGATGTGTCAATATAGATTCCTCAGCTTTAACAAATGTACCGCTCTGGTGCAGAATGTTGGTAGTGGGGAAGGCTGTGCATGAATAGGGAAGGGATGTATATGGAAGCTCTTTGTACTTTCTGCTACATTATATCTACTTTCTGTACATTATATCTACTACTGTGGGCAAGAATCTGTTAGAAGAAATGGAGTAGCCGTCATAGTCAACAAAAGAGTCACAATGCAGTACTTGGATGCAGTTTCAAAAATGACAGAATGATCTCTGTTCATTTCCAAGGCAAACCATTCAATATCACAGTAATCCAAGTCTGTGCCCCAACCAGCAATGCTGAAGAACCTGAACGGTTGTGTGAAGACCTTCAAGACCTTCTGGGACTAATACCCAAAAAAGATGTCCTTTTCATTATAGGGGACTGGAATGCAAAGTAGGAAGTCAAGAAATACCTGGAGTAACAGGCACATTTGGCCTTGGAGTACAGAATGAAGCAGGGCAAAGGCTAAAAGAGTTTTGCCAAGAGAATGCACTGGTCGTGGCAAACACCCTCTTCCAACAACGCAAGAGAAGACTCTGCACATGGACATCACAAGATGGTTGATACTGAAATCAGATTGATTATATTCTTTGCAGCCAAAGATGGAGAAGCTCTATACAGTCAGTAAAAACAAGACCAGGAGCTGACTGTGGCACAGACCATGAACTCTTTATTGCCAAATTCAGACTTAAATTGAAGAAAGTAGGGAAAACCATTAGGCCATTCAGGTATGACCTAAATCAAATTCCTTATGATTATACAGTGGAAGTGAGAAGTAGATTCAAGGGATTAGATCTGATAGAGTGCCTGAAGAACTGTGGACCAGAGGTTTGTGACATTGTACAGGAGGCAGGGATCAAGACCATCCCTAAGGAAAAGAAATGCAAAAAGGCAAAATGGTTGTCTGAGGAGGCCTTACAAATAGCTGTGAATAGAAGAGAAGCGAACGGCAAAGGAGAAAGGAAAGATATACCCATTTGAANGCCTTACAAATAGCTGTGAATAGAAGAGAAGCGAACGGCAAAGGAGAAAGGGAAGATATACCCATTTGAATGCAGAGTTCCAAAGAATAGCAAGGAAAGATAAGAAAGCCTTCCTTAGCAATCAATGCAAGGAAATAGAGGAAGACAATAGAATGGGATAGAGATCTCTACAGGAAAATTAGAGATACCAAGGGAACATTTCATGCAATGATGGACACAATAAAGAGCAGAAGTGGTATGGACCTAACAGAAGCAGAAGATATTAAGAAGAGGTGGCAAGAATACACAGAAGAACTATACAAAAAACATCTTCACAACCCAGATAATCACGATGGTGTGATCACTCACCTAGAGCCAGACATCCTGAAATGTGAAGTCAAGTGGGCCTTAGGAAGCATCACTATGAGCAAAGCTCATGGAGGTGATGGAATTCCAGTTGAGCTATTTCAAATCCTGAAAGATGCTGTGAAAGTGCTGCACTCAATATGCCAGCAAATTTGGAAAACTCAGCGTGGCCCCAGGACTGGAAAAGGTNGGCCACAGGACTGGAAAAGGTCAGTTTTCATTCCAATCCCAAAGAAAGACAATGCCAAAGAATGTTCAAACTACCGCACAGTTGCACTCATCTCACACACTAGTAAAGTAATGCTCAAAATTTTCCAAGCCAGGCCTTAACAGTATATGAACTGTGAACTTCCAGATGTTCAAGCTCGATTTAGAAAAGGCAGACGAACCACAGATCAAGTTGCCAACATCCGTTGGATCATCGAAAAAGCAAGAGAGTTCCAGGAAAACATCTATTTCTGCTTTATTGACTACACCAAAACCTTTGATTGTGTGGATTACAATAAACTGTGGAAAATTCTGAAAGAGATGGGAATACCAGACCACCTGACCTGCCTCTTGAGAAATATGTATGCTGATGAGGAAGCAACAGTTAGAAGTTGACATGGAACAACAGACTTGTTCCAAATAGGGCAAGTAGTACATTAAGGCTGTATATTGTCACCCTGCTTATTTAACTTGTATGCAGAGTACATCATGAGAATCGCTGGGCTGGATGAAGCACAGACTGGAATCAAGATTGCCAGGAGAAATAACAATAACCTCACATATGCAGATGACACCACCCTTATGGCAGAAAGTGAAGAAGAACTAAAGAGCCTCTTGATGAAAGTGAAAGAGGAGAGTGAAAGAGTTGACTTTAAAACTCAGCCTTCAGAAAATTAAGATCATGGCATCTGGTCCCATCACTTCATGGCAATAGATGGGGGAACAGTGGAAACAGTGAGAGACTTTATTTTCTTGGGCTCCAAAAATCACTGCAGATGGTGACTTCAGCCATGAAATTAAAAGATTCTTGCTCCTTGGAAGGAAAGTTATGACCAACCTAGACAGCATATTAAAAAGAAGAGGCGTTACTTTGCCAACAAAGGTCCGTCTAGTCAAGGCTATGTTTTTTCCAGTAGTCGTGTATGGATGTGAGAGTTGGACTGTGAAGAAGGCTGAGCGCCAAAGAATTGCTGCTTTTGAACTGTGGTGTTGGCGAAGACTCTTGAGAGTCCCTTGGACTGCAAGGAGATCCAACCAGTCCATCCTAAAGGAAATCAGTCCTGAGTATTCATTGGAAGGACTGACACCGAAACTGAAGCTCCAATACTTCGGCCACCTGCTGTGAAGACCTGAGTCATTTGAAAAGAGCCTGATGTTGGGAATGATTGAAGGCGGGAGGAGAAGGGGATGACAGAGGATGAGATGGTTGGATGGCATCACCGACTCAATGGACATGAGTTTGTGTAAACTCCGGGAGGGGGTGATGGACAGGGAGGCCTGGCGTGCTGCGGTTCATGGGGTCACAAAGAGTCGGACATTAATGAGCGACTGAACTGAACTGCACTGTACTTCCTGCTTAGATTTACTGTGAACTGAAAACAAAAAATAAAGTTTATTAAATAATAATTATAAAGCAAGTATGCATTGTAATCGTGGACATAATGATACTTTTGTTTTTAGGCTCAGAATAAAGAGACCAATGTTTTAGCTGCTGCAAAGGTGATTGACACCAAATCTGAAGAAGAACTTGAAGACTACATGGTTGAAATTGATATATTAGCATCTTGTGATCACCCTAATATAGTCAAGCTCCTAGATGCCTTCTATTATGAGAATAATCTTTGGGTAAGTATTTTTGGTTAATCTGTAGGAATAGCCAAAATAAGTAATTGTCCTGAAGAGATTTTTAAGTTGTATAGACCTTTTTTTGGACTGCCTCTTCTGTTTAGTTACTTATGCTACTTGAACGAGAATTGACCCATTGATGAGAGGGTGATTAACAACACAGCAACATATCCTTAGCTTCCGCAGATGTTTAGATGTGTATTTCAGAATACTATATTTCATGATTGTTTCACACTGGACCAAAATGTAGAAACTTGGTGAAGAATTTTAAATTTCCTAAATAATGAAATTAGATTCCTTTTTTTTTTGAATTAATTTTTTTTTTCCCAGTTGGAACTTCTTTCTTTCTTGCAAGTCTTTTTTTTCCTCCCCTGGTCTTTTTATTTATTTGTTTTTTAATGTTAGTTTGAAGTGTTTTATATTAGTTTCTTAGTTTAAATTTAAGTATTTAAATTTTTTTAACATTTCTTTTGTTGTGGCCAGGTCTGTATGTGAAAATTTTATTCATTTTTAGAAAATGTTAGGCATAAGTAAATATATAAATAAAATGTTAATATTTATAATAAGCAGTCAATCACTTGCTCTGCACCAATACTAATTTAATCAAGCGGACTTTTTTCAATGGAGTTTTAGTTTGTCTTCTTGAAGAAATAAGCAAAGTATTACAAAAGAAGAATAGATAGTATAAGCTATACCTGGTTGCAAATCAAAAGAGCTTTCCTTTTTTATTTTGGTGATGCTAGGCAGGAGCTTGGAAAAATCAGTTAATCTTTATCAGTCTGTTTACTCCACTATAGGATAATAATGATCTGTCTCACAAATTATTTTTCATATTATATAATGAAATTGAAAAACAACTTATTGTAAAAAATAAGCTCCTGTAAAAAATAAAGTGGTGTTCTATAGAGGAGAAAAAACTATGAATCTATACAATTTGTTAAGCTATGTAATTAACAGAAACAGCTAGACAGCTATGAGGGACAGGGGGAGGGAGCGATAGACATGAATTAATTGAAGAATCATAAAAATACAAAGTGAAAACGGTGATGAGGATTAAGAAGGAAAAATGCATGGTGGTGTGTACTAGAGCAGTTTGGGAAGGCATCCACTGGGAAGTGATAAGTGAGCTAGTATCTGAAGCTCTTGTGTACGTTTCCCCCAAGTTTTTAGAAAAACTAAAAGCAACCTTTCAGGATGTATTCCTGTTAGTAAAGTTAAAAAATATACTTGTTCATTTAACTCACAATAGTTACCTTAAGAAAGGAGAGTATAAAGTCTTTGAGTGGTGAGGAAATGGATGTATAGTATGGCCCTTAATAAAAATTCTGTATCTGGTAATTTTAGAGAACCTGGGGCGCTACAGGTGGCGGTGAACAAGGATGCACATACTTCCACCGTGTGCTCCCTTCGTGCTTTCTCACATGTATAGCAAGACTTGTAACTCTTTTTACAAAGAAAGTCTTTATGGTTGTTAGCATAGTATTGTTTATGTAACTTAGGTTATTTGATAGCTATTTATTTATCTTTTTTGCTAGCTTGAAGGGAAAATACTAAGAATCATTGTTGTGTTAGACATGTGCTTTTTTATTCGCCTGCAGATCCTCATTGAATTTTGTGCTGGTGGAGCAGTGGATGCTGTGATGCTTGGTAAATGCCTTTATGTCCCTTACATTTATATCTTAAATTATACTTTTAAAAAAGTCAGTGGATTTCAAACATTTATACATGTATATTTATTTATTGTTGAGTAACATTCAGTGAGTTACATTAGCCTAATTGTTTTTGTATTCTTCAGTTCAGTTCACTTCAGTTGCTCAGTCGTGTCGGACTCTTTGCAACCCCATGAATCGCAGCACGCCAGGCCTCCCTGTCCATCACCACCTCCCGGAGTTCACTCAGACTCAAGTCCATTGAGTCAGTGATGCCATCCAGCCATCTCATCCTCTATCGTCTCCTTTTCCTCCTGCCCCCAATCCCTCCCAGCATCAGAGTGTTTTCCAGTGAGTCAACTCTTTGCATGAGGTGGCCAAAGTACTGGAGTTTCAGCTTTAGCATCATTTCTTCCAAAGAAATCCCAGGGCTGATCTCCTTGCAGTCTTAGATGACTATAATAAAATTTTAAAATTAAATGTTGCTTCCTGACCTGAATATAGGTTTCTCAAGAGGCAGGTCAGGTGGTTGGGTATTTCTGTCTCTTTCCGAATTTTCCACAGTTTATTGTGATTCACACAGTCAAAGGCTTTGGCATAGTCAATAAAGCAGAAATAGATGTTTTTCTGGAACTCTCTTGCTTTTTCCATGATCCAGCAGATGTTGGCAATTTGATATCTGGTTCCTCTGCCTTTTCTAAATGCAGCTTGAACATCTGGAAGTTCACGGTTCATATACTGTTAAAGCCTAGCTTGGAGAATTTTGAGCATTACTTTACTAGTGTGTGAGATGAGTGCAATTGTGCGGTAGTTTGAGCATTCTTTGGCATTGCCTTTCTTTGGGATTGGAATGAAAACTGACCTTTTCCAGTCCTGTGGCCTTTCCAAATTTGCTGGCATATTGAGTGCAGCACTTTCACAGCATCATCTTTCAGGATTTGAAATAGCTCAACTGGAATTCCATCACCTCTACTAGCTTGACTTCATATTCCAGGATGACTTGCCTCTTGAGAAACCTATATGCAGGTCAGGAAGCAACAGTAAGAACTGGAGATGGAACAACAGACTGGTTCCAAATAGGAAAAGGAGTACGTCAGGGCTGTATATTGTCACCCTGCTTATTTAACTTCTATGCAGAGTACATCATGAGAAACGCTGGGCTGGAAGAAGCACAAGCTGGAATCAAGATTGCTGGGAGAAATATCAATAACCTCAGATATGAAGATGACACCACCCTTATGGCAGAAAGTGAAGAGGAACTAAAAAGCCTCTTGAT
>SJYQ01095306.1:114917-131507 GCA_006410935.1 Redunca redunca | reverse complement strand
GGTGTTGGAGAAGACTCTTGAGAGACCCTTGTACTGCAAGGAGATCCAACCAGTCCATCCTAAAGGAGATCAGCCCTGGATGTTCATTGGAAGGACTGATGCTGAAGCTGAAGCTCCAGTACTTTGGCCACCTGATGCGAAGAGTTGACTCATTTGAAAAGACCCTGATGCTGGGAAAGATTGAGGGCAGGAGGAGAAGGGGACGCCAGAGGATGAGATGGCTGGATGGCATCACCGACTTGATGGACATGAGTTTGGGTAAACTCCAGGAGTTGGTGATGGACAGGGAGGCCTGGCGTGCTGCGATTCATGGGGTTGCAAAGAGTCCGACACGACTGAGCAACTGAACTGAACTAATAATATGTGAAGAAAGTAATATTTGTGTTATACTTTTTAAAATGTCATTTCATTATATATAATCTTCAACAGTGACAGTAAAGGTATTAAAGGTATATAGCCTGCTAATACACTTTCACGGTACAAAAATGCTTATTTGTTTACTTTTTCGTTGCAGAGCTTGAGAGACCATTAACTGAGTCCCAAATACAAGTAGTTTGTAAGCAGACTTTAGAGGCTTTGAACTACTTACATGATAATAAAATCATCCACAGAGATCTAAAGGCTGGCAACATTCTTTTTACCTTAGATGGAGATATTAAGTTGGGTAAGTTTATTCTTTTAGATAAAACATTTGATTTTATGCTTTGAGATTTCTCCCTGTATGTCTGTTACTTAATATTGTTCTGTTATGACTCAGATATTAATATGTGAAACAAAGAGAATTACGTTCAAATATGTAAAACATGGAGTATTACTTCATGTTAATTTTTTAAATTGAGGCTTGCCAGGTGGTGCAGTGGAAAAGAATCTGCTTGCCAAACAGGAGATGTGGATTTGATCCCTGAGTTGGGAAGATCCCCTGGAGAAGGAAATGGCAACCCACTCCAATATTCTTGCCTGGGAAGTCCCATGGACAGAAGGGCCTGGTGGGCTGCAGTCCATGGGGTTGCAAAGAATCAGACACGACTTAGTGACTAAACAGCAGCAGCAGCTTTTAAAATACTTCCTTGGCGGAAATTCCCTTGCAGTCCAGTGGTTAAGACTTGGTGCTTTCACTGCCAATGGCCTGGGAACTAAGATCTTGCAAGACATGAGATGAGGCCAAAGAAAAAAATCTTGGGTAAATAATTATTCATTAACTCTCAGAATTTCTAAGTAAAGGCACCTAATATAAAGACTCTTTAAACAATAAGAAAGGATGGATTGTTATTTTTAAAAAGACACACTTTTAAAAGACTGCCTAATAATTTTTCCCTTAAATTTTTATATGTAGAATTAATATTTATAAATACAATACATTTAGAAAATGACACATTATGTAAAACCACTTAGGTTTGTCTTCATTTCCAGAACTCATATCTAGTTGTTTTCTTTTTCCATCTTTAGTTTTCTATTCTATTTTGTAGATACGGTATCTTGGCTATACTCACAAAGTAAGTGTAAAAAAGATGCTGAATTAAGTATAAGGTTGAAAATAGTGTTTTTTTTTTTGCACTGAGGGAATANAATAGTGGGTTTTTTTTTGCACTGAGGGAATAAATGATAATTTCATAAGGAGGAATAGATATAGACTTTAGATGGGAAATTAATGAATTTCATATATACACATACAGATAGAAGATACAGTCCTTTTTAAGTATCCCCAAGATATGAATTATAAAAAAACTGGTGATAAAGCGTAAGTTTGAGTATTTTAGACAGATATTAAAAGGACAAAATATATCCAAAGGCCATGCTGATACCAGTGATCATAGTTCATTTTACTTTGTCATGACCTCTAAGCAGGTATACTTTGATATACTGCTGCTGCTGCTGCTGCTGCTGCTAAGTCGCTTCAGTCGTGTCCGACTCTGTGCGACCCCATAGACGGCCTCCTACCAGGCTCCCCCGTCCCTGGGATTCTCCTAAATTTTAAATAGTTTTTTTTGAGAAATAAATACAGGAAACCACGTTAAGAGTTGTGTAGCTTATTGACTTGTAGCTCTGTACACAATAGCTTTGTAATCACCACTTAGATAAAGAAATAGAAATATGTCAGGCACCGGCCACCCACTCCAGTACTCACACCTGGAAAATCCCATGGATGGAGGAGCCTGGTGGGCTGCAGTCCAGGGGGTCACCAAGAGTCAGACACGACTGAGCGCCTTCACTTTCACTTTTCACTTCCATGCATTGGAGAAGGAAATGGCAACCCACTCCAGTGTTCTTGCCTGGAGAATCCCAGGGACGGGGGAGCCTGGTGGGCTGCCGTTCGTGGGGTCGCACAGAGTCGGACACGGCTGACATGACTTAGCAGCAGCAGCAGCAGCAGGCACCTTAGGAGCTGCGTCATGTGCCTCATCTCGTCACTGTCCTCTTCTCCACAGGTAACTGTATACTAACCTTTATAGCAGTCACTTCCCTGTGTTTCTTTATGGCTCTATCACCCAATGTTCATCTCTTGACTTTAGAGTTCAGACTTGTCCATGTTTCAAACCTGCTTTTTCTTTTAAGTCTCTTTTAATGTATGGCTCATACCCCCCCATCCTCCTCCCCACCATTCCTTTCTTCTCTTTGTGTTTTATCTGTGGCATGCATTTTCATGGCATGCTTTCTCAAAGAAAGAAAGAAAAGTTCAGTATTACCATGGTTGTGACCCTCCAAAGGCCCACTGATAGTACATGAGCAGATGTACAGTATATCTGTGACATTAAAATTTCATGAGAGAGAGGACTGGGGAAAAATGTCTAAAAAGGCTCTTTAGGAGAGGTTAAAAAAGAAGTTGAGAAACACTTGTCTGTGGGACCTGAGCTGTGGGACCTGTAGTTTTTCTTATCTTGCATTTTGCTGGCTGCATACTCCTGATGACTTCAGTAAGTTCCTCTCTGTATTTCCCTCAATTTGCAGATAAATCCAAGAGCTTGTGTGGTTTTGTATTCTTTCATTTATTAGGACATGGTATTTTAAGACCACAGTCTGAGTGTTAGGTATGCTTATAGTTTCTGGACTGGCCTTCCTTCTAGGCCTTCCCAAAGGACAGAGCAAGGCCCTCCTGAATTCCTACATATGTCTTATTCAAATTCATGTGTTAATTTTCTGCCGTTTTAAGGCTGAATAACATTCTGTTATCAGCACATGTATACACCATGTTTGACATATTCATTCATCCATTGATGGACACTTTGGTTGCTTCCACCTTTGGGCTTCTATGAATAATGCTGTTATGAACATGGGTGTACAATATCTGTTTTGAGTTCCTGCCTTCATTTCTTTTGGGCAGTTACCCAGATTGTATGGTAAATCTATGTTTAATTTTTTGAAGAACCATCGTACCATTTTCCACAGTAGTTGCACAAATTTACATTTCCATAGCAATGCACAGCGGTTCCAATTTTTCTGCCTCCTTACCTGCACTTGTTATTTTCTGTATTTTTGATGATAACCATCCTAATGGGTGTGAAGTGATAGTGGGTGTGAATTCGTTGTGTTTATTTGCTCTTGCATTCCTCCTAGTTTAGTCTTTGTTTCTAAAATGATTTTTTATTTCTGATTTCTCTTGTGTTCTGTCACCTCAATCATGAGTTTTAAAATGCTGATATATGTTACTTTTTTATGTCTTATATCATGTTGTAAAGTCTTGTAGCTTGTTTGGAAATAGTATAATTTTGATCTATTTTTGGTGCATGTTTTCTGTAAGTGTTCTAAAATCTTATTTGAATATAAGAATATACTTTTGTGTATAATAATACATGCTATTAAAAATAACTATATTTTTGAAGATTTAGGATGCTGAAATAGTTTTGTATTGGTTGACATTTAAAATAATTGCACTTTATTTCATTAATTCATGCATACAGAATGTCTTCCATTTCTGTGACACTGTATTAAGTAAACACAGATATTATTGAACCGTCGTATCCTCAGGAGCCGTATATACATTACAATAACCAAATTTTTATTATCAGATCACATTCTTGCAAATGGAAATAAATATATAAATGCTGTTTTAACAGACCAACATGTATCTGCCACATTATTGTAAGTAGAACTGTAAAGTACTTAATAATGAGCTTAATTTTCCCCTTGCACAAGAATGAAGGTGGCTTCTTGTCCCTTCTTAGTTTATCGCCTGCTCATAAGAGTACTTAGGGAGGTATGACTGTTGGCAATGGACATCTGTGGCTTAGGTCTGGTTTGGGGCCTCCTTTCCCAGTCATGTTCTGAGGCAAAAAAAAGTTAAAAAGACTGTTAATGGGTTCTCAAAAATCGCTGAAATGGAGTAAATACTGAGTTGGCTGTGTGCTTAGTCGCTCAGCTGTGTGCAACTCTTTGTGACCCCAGGGACTGTAGCCTGTTCTTCTGTCCATGGGGATTCTCCAGGCAAGAATACTGGAGTGGGTTGTCATGCCCTCCTCCAGGGGAATCTTCCCATCCCAGGGATCAAACCCAGGTCTCCCACATTGCAGGCCGATTCTTTACTGTCTGAGCCACCAGGGAAGCCCGTGAATACTAGAGTGGGTAGCCTGTCCCTTCTCCAGGGGATCTTCCTGACCGAGGACTTGAGCTGGGGCCTCCTGCATTGCAGGCAGATTCTTTACCAGCTGAGCTGCCAGGGACGCCCTCATAACACCATGTTAGCAAGTGTAACATCGTTCTGTAGGCAGTAGGCAGCTACCAAGGTGTTTTAAGCAGGAGAACTACCTGGTCAAAAAAAGAAAAGAAAGAACTATATAATAGATACAAATAATCAGAATACAGGGCAGGATTTCATGAGTTTTAAAAGTTCCACTGCCAAAGTATCACAGAGGTTAAAATTACATATATTATTAGTGATAGTAGCTGCCATTTATTGTGTGTATTCTGTGCCAGACCTTGGGGCATGAATACGAATACTAGATCTTTGGTATTTATTCAGTTTTGAGAATTGTGGCATGTCAGATGAAATTTTAGGAGTGAAATGTATATGGCATGAGGTGATTTATGCAGCAGTAGCAATTTTGGGTTGCTATTAGTGATTGAGCTCTAAGCTGAAAAGGAGTAAACAACTGATAAAGTTATGATGTTGCTCTGCCCTATGATTTAAATCAGGAAACGTTGTTCCTGAGTTTTTTCTTTGTGATGTAATATTATGAGGAAATTAGCAAGACATACGCTGTCATTTGGGCTTCCCCGGTGGCTCAGCAGTGAAGAGTCTGCCTGCGATGCAGAAGACGCAGGAGATGCAGGGTCGGGAAGATCCCCCAGAGAAGGGCATGGCAACCCATGCCAGTATTCCTGCCTGGAGACTCCCATGGACAGAGGAGCCTGGCAGTCTACACTCCATGGGGTCCCGAAGAGTCGGACACAATTGAGCACACAGGCATGCTGTCATTTAAGGCTTCTTTGGTATAATTTCTGTCTTTCACACTATAGAAAAATTGTCCTTCAATTTAATTGTAACATGTAACACTACTTGACATTTATTTTGAAGTGGATAGACTGGTCTGTTTTAAAATTACTATTTTTTTGGTCAGTTCTGGAGAATTTGTGATCGGAAGATGTGTGAAGATGGTGGTATTGAGTGTATTAATGATGGAATCTTTCCTGTGGCAGTTTTTTGTGGGGAGGGTGGGGATGTGGTAGAAAGAGCGTGGTCAAAATTAGGGCGATAGGGAAGTTACTTCTCTTTCCATTTTGTGTGCTGTGCTCAGTCACTCAGTTGTGTCCGACTCTTTGCCACCCCATGGACTATACAGCCTGTCGGGCTCCTCTGTCCATGGGGATTCTCCAGGCAAGAGTACTGGAGTGGGTTGCCACTCCAGTTCTGTTTTGCTTACCCTTTAATAACAGTGGTCTTATTAAAAACTTGACATGCTTTTCCCTTAAGTTGAATATAGCAAATTTTGCTTAAAAACTATCAGTAATACTTTTGTATGGTTATTTGTTTCAAGCGGATTTTGGAGTATCAGCTAAAAACACAAGGACAATTCAAAGGAGAGATTCCTTTATTGGCACACCCTATTGGTATGTATCCAGTTTTATGGATTTGGTGCATTAGTTATGTCAGCAGTTATTATATGTTAATTTTGTCCACGTGTTCGATTATACCGTCTGTCTTTTATGTGGTTTGTGATCACCATTTTAAGTTAAACATCTTAATTTTCAATTCTCTGTCTTCATAGGATGGCTCCTGAGGTAGTCATGTGTGAAACATCAAAGGACAGACCCTATGACTACAAAGCTGACGTTTGGTCCCTGGGTATCACTTTAATAGAAATGGCTGAGATAGAACCACCTCATCATGAATTAAATCCAATGAGAGTGCTGCTAAAAATAGCCAAATCTGAGCCCCCTACATTAGCACAGCCATCAAAATGGTAAAATATTCCTAAACAAAACTTTTTAAGAAGCAAAACTTGAAGATTTATTCTTCCAGCTTTCCAAGGGCATTTAAACTTAGGTACATGGTACAGAGGTTGTATGAAATAGAAGACTGATACTGGTATATTTTTGAGACTTAAGGATCATATAAGCTCTTATAATTAACTTTCCCCATCAATTCGAAAATAGCAGTGATTGGAGTTCTACATGAAGAAGTATTTTCTGTGAGAAGCTGAGGCATATATATGATCTGTATTTGTGGAGTTTAATATAATAGAAGAATTTTTGTGATTTTTAGCCTTCTTATGAACATTTGACTGTATCTCAGTGACTTAAAACTATAAGCCTACTTATATACATGTGACTTGTATTTATAAATGAATGACTTATGAATATTAATATTCTCATGAACTAGTTTTATGTCAAGTTAATACTGTTACATACATGATAGAACTTAACCATGGTTTCTCATAGTTTTGATTTTAATAACAATAAAATAGAATGTCATTATTAAAATTTTATTTTGAAGGTCTTCAAATTTTAAGGACTTTCTAAAGAAATGCTTGGAAAAGAATGTGGATTCCAGGTGGACTACATCTCAGCTCCTGCAGGTAAAATAAGAGTAGGATGACAGTGGCAAACCATATAAGTGTTGGAACATCTCTTTAGGATGAATACAGATTCAGATTCCTTCTGTTTTCCTGTGCAAACACAGGATACATTGTAGTAGTTAACATTTACTTTACCAACATGTGCTCCCCTTACTAAGAGGCATTTATTTAGCTTTTAAGTAATTTCTCCTATGCTTTTCTGATTCAGTTTGTGTTCTTTTCATTTTGTTTAGTTATTTGCACTTTGTCAATCACTTCCATTCGGTTTCTCCATTACTAGAAAACAAGTACCTTGGTGATAGGGGCCATGAGCTAATTAATTTTTTTTTAGTGTCTCTCACAATGAGGGTAAATGTTCAGTAAATGTTGCTAACTTTGAGAAAAAATGGTGTTGAAGTGATTGAATAATTTTGTTTTATAGCAGGACTTGTTTGTAATATTCGAAATAAAATTTGTCAAACAATAGTAGAGAGAGACAAGTAGGATGACAAATCTTGAAGCAGTTGCTGTTAGGCTGAGTCATTGTGCAGCTCCTCCATGATAGTTTCTTTGGTTGCTGTTTATCTGGAGGGAGAAGCAAGAAAAATTGCCTTTCTGTCTGTACAACAAGTATAACCTTGAAATGCATTTTCTCTTGTTTCACTTCCTCCACACTGGAAGGCCTTCGTCTGTGCCAAACACTAAGTGCAGAGTACAGAGATGAATAAAATATCTTCTTACTCTTAAACACATTAGAACTATGTAAAAAAAACAAACAGGTGTTTATAGACACTTTTAACAGAACTCTAAAGCTTTTTGTAATTATTTTATTGAGGTTTTATATGAGATGTAAGCATACTATTATTTTTTAAGAACTAGTAATGTGTTTGAAACTTGGTTTAATTTTAATTTAGATTTTAGGTTATGAAATTTTCAGACATACAGCAGAGTACATGAAGCTATTACCCAGAAGTAGTGTGCTATCATTTTTGACATATTTCTTTCAGATTCTTAAAAAACATGTGCAGGTAGAGTTGCAGGCAGCCCCTATTCCTGTTCAGTTCCCTTCCCCGCCATCTTATCCCAGATGTACTATCATCTGAAGTTGTTTGTATTTTTCCTATTTACATGTCAGTATTTTTACCATATAATAATGTGTTATATATATATGAAACTCACTCCACAAGCATTTCAGTTGTTACTGAGTGTGCTCTTTTTAATGATCAAACAGCATCCTTTTGTGACTGTTGATTCCAACAAACCAATTCGGGAGTTGATTGCAGAGGCGAAGGCTGAAGTTACAGAAGAAGTTGAAGATGGCAAAGAGGAGGATGATGATGAGGAAACAGAAAATTCTCTGGTCAGTATTTAAAAAGGAAATTGTGTTTTGGTAATTTTTAGAGTTGAGTTTTGAGTTACGATTCCACGTATGTCTAGGAATTAATTGATTGGGTTGTTGTTGTTTAGTTGTTAAGTCGTGTCCAACTCTTTGGCAGCCCCGTGGACTGTAACCCATGAGGCTTCTCTGTCTGGGATTTCCCAGGCAAGAATACTGGAGTGGGTTGCCATCTTCTCCTCCAAGGGTCTTCCCAACCCAGGGATCAAACCTGTGTCTCCTGCATTGGCAGGTGGATTCTTTACTATGGAACTACCAAGGAAGCCCGATTTATTGGATAGCAATACAAAAACCTTTAATTTAGAGGTGAAGATTTATTAAGTTTGCTCCTTGCTTTCAGGTTTGCTCCTTGCTGTCCATTTTTGTCATATTTATTATGTGAAGATTTGTCAGTTCTTTATTTTTATAATTTTATCAGATTTTACTGAATAAAAATATTAAATCACTATATATATGAATTCATCATTTATATATATATATACACACATATATATGAAAAATTGTTTTGGTCACCATCTTGAAATTAACATTTTTAACACTAAAACTGTATAAAATCTTTTTTAGCCAATACCTGCCAGTAAACGTGCCTCCTCTGACCTGAGTATTGCCAGCTCTGAAGAAGATAAGCTTTCACAAAATGCTTGTATTTTGGAATCTGTCTCAGAAAAAACAGAACGTAATACTTCTGAAGATAAATTTAACAGTAAAATTCTTACTGAAGAACCCACCGGTGATGAACCTGAAAAGGTTGGGGTGGGTACTGATGAACATGTTAATGATACTCATTTAGAAGCTATGGCTGAACTTCATAATAAAGCAGCATTAATTGAGGAAAATGGAAGAGAAGAGAAGAGACCCAAGCTTGAAAATCCTCCTGACACAGAAGACCATGAGGCAGTGGACATTAATTCAGTCAGTGAAGGGAAGGAAAATAACGTAATGATAACTTCAGAAACAAATACTGAACAGAATTTGAAACCTGAAGAAGAAACAGATCAGGAAAAGCAGATATTTGAAAATAAGTTTATAAAATCTGAAGAAATTGAAGATACTACTGTCCAAGCAATGGATTTAGTTTCTGAAGAGACTGGAGAAAAAGAGGCAGATATTCAGGCAATTGAAAATGAAGTTGAGTTTACAAAGGAAGACACTCAAGAGAAGTTGGGAAAAGATGACAGAACTGAAAAAGATATGATCAGTGATACAAGTAAAGTGATAGGAACAAATGAGGCAGAAGGTGTTGCTCAGAGGGCAACTGAGAGCGGTGCTGAGGACGCTCAGCGTAATGATGGGAAAGAAGTACCGGGTGACGTAGGTCAGACAGTAGCGATCCAGTCCGCAGAGGGTCCTGAGGCTGGTGGTACGGAGAAAGTTTCTGTTGAAGAAAGAGTTGAAACTAGTGAGACAGACAAAAAATCTGTAGACGGTAAAGGTGAGGAACAACTAATCTGCAGTTCAGAGAACCAAGTTGAGGAAGTCGGGACGAATGAAGTTGAGATTACTGAATCAAGTGGCGCTGAAGGAGCAGCGGTCAGAAGTGCAGTGACTGATACTGACCAGAAAGCTTTAGAAAGTGAAACTCCGGATGTTCATAAAGCCACTGCTCAGACGGACACAGAGCAAAAAGAGATTCCATGTGAAGTGCCAGTTAAAGCGGAACCTCAAGTTACTGCCGCTTCACAGCCCAGTGAACCTCAGCCTGTTCCAATACCCAGTATTAGTATCAATCCCGAAGATGCAGAAAATAAAGGAGAAGTAGGTGCTTTATCAAAAACTGAGACCATGTTACCAGAATCTGAGAATCAAAAGGAAAATGATACTGATTCAGGCACTGGTTCCACTGCTGATAATAGCAGCATTGACTTGAATCTATCCATCTCTAGCTTCCTAAGCAAAACTAAAGACAGTGGATCAATATCTTTACAAGTAAGTGTATACGGGTCCTTGTTTGGATTTTTCTTTGTCGTTTTGGCAGTTGAGAATTTATGTAAAACTTACGACTTTCAAACAAACCAATACTAAATCAGTGTAGTATCTTCAGGGCTATGAGAGCAATCAATTAAAAATAAAACGAGAGATTCTGGATGTAATCGTTAAATTTTTTGGTAGTACCTACCTAATTTTGCCAACTCAATATAAATAGTATAATAAATTGCTTACTGGTATTTGGGTTTTCCTACTGCACATCTCTTGGTATAATTTTAGCAAGAATCAGTAATATTTGAAAGAATAGAGGGCTTATAAGAATGATCTCTTTTAAAGAATGTTTAGGATTTAAACATCCCTTGATTTACTACTGGCCATGCAGATGACCACTCTTAACTCCTCAGTCGTAGCCATTTCTGCTGCTGTGTAAATCATTATGGGAAAACCAAACCAAACGCTAAAACCCAGAATGCTTGGAGCTGTTAGAGCATAATTCTCCAATCTGAGTGTGCTTAAAAAGGTAATCATTAGGGAGAGCTTTGTAGAAGTATGGAGTGAGGCCAGAGAATCAGTGTTTGTAACCAAAGATCCCGTGGAATTCCGACACAAGTGAGCCACAGACTGCTTAGAGACTCTGGATTGACAGGTGGCGGAAAAGCAGGAACTTAGAACTGACCTTAGGGATAGGACTCCAGGGCCTGACTGATCCACCTGTCTGTGTGCCCCGGATTACTACTACATGCAGTTTTCAGTTTATTTTGTTTCAGTGCCTGAAATTCCATTTTTCTGAAGTTCATTTACAGACTTAATAGTTATAGTTAACCTTTCCAAAAAAAAAAAGCAAATATTTCTGTGAGAATTAAGGCGACATTAATTGTGGATGCTTTAGTAGGAACTGAAGAAATGGAAAATTTGGAGGTTACAGGGAGGTAGGTTAACTTTGGAGCATGCCCACTTTAGGTTTTAGAAGATATCTGCATAGGGTGGCCATAGACCAGGGCCTAGGGGAGAGCAGTGTGAGGATACTGGAAACCCAGAGAGTAGAACAGTAAGAGGGTGAAGACTGCAAAGTGCCAAAGACCAGCTTAAAAATTCTGATGCCTTTTAAATGCAGTATTTTCACATTCTCCTTTTGATCTCTCTGCTTTCTAACCATTTCCACCTATCACAACTAAGTAATTATCTGTTCTCAGTATTTACGTGTCTACCAAGATGTGTTTATAGCAGTGTTACATACTTCTGTTATTTCTCTTTGCCTTTAAAAAACATTTGGATACCAGTTGAGGAATGAAGAGTTTGGTCTTGATAAAGAATTTCAGGCAGTAGCTAGCTGGCAGATCTGGAACATTGGGTGGTGTGGTGGAGGTGCTGTCTTTCTAGAACTCTAAAATCACTCTTCCATCTCTGACCCTGAAATGAAGGAGGGCTGGTGATATTGTTGATTAAATGAGTTTTGAATCTCAGTTGTGGCAGTGTTTTAAAGTTATCTGAGAGCCTTTTCAAAATAAAAGCCCCGGCCTTTTCAGACTTGCTGATTTAGATTCTTTTGAGGGATGTGCCCCAGGAATTCATTTTTAATGGCTTAAGTGTTTCTGAAACAGAAAAACAGAGGTGTCTGAGAACCTACAAGGTAAAAAAGAGGAAGAAAGGATGGTTAACACGTAAAGATTGTACTAATTACTCATTTTTGTGAATTGATCGTTACCACTTGTGCCTAATTGTGATGTAGTATCATAAAAAGTGTACATGCATATCATCAAAATTAATAATTTCACTTGAAAAAGATTGGTTTCATCTGTAAAGTCATGCGAAAAGCAGATGAGGTGTGTTTGGTATAAATGGTTTCAGAGATGTCTTACTGCTTTCTGTCAGCTTTGTATGTGTAGTCTTCATAGCAGTTAGTTCCGTTTCTTGGTTTTGTTTTTTTAAGAATTTGTTTTCCTTCTCTAGTATTCCCCATATAACGCCTAACTAAAATAAAATCTTCCTCAGGAAACAAGAAGACAAAAGAAAACACTGAAGAAAACACGCAAATTTGTTGTTGATGGTGTAGAAGTAAGTGTAACAACGTCAAAGATAGTTACTGATAGTGACTCCAAAACCGAAGAGTTGAGGTTTCTTAGGTGAGTAGAGAAACAGCGTGATTTCAGCTGGTTTTGTGACTTCTCAGGTTTCTGCAGAGTCTGAAGAGCAGAGAAATGAGTAGTCTTGGCTAGTTTTGAGTTATTGTTTTATTACTTTTCCATTGGAAGAAAATGTTAGTTTTCAAGTTTTTTCTTGTAAAGCATTACTTCAGTGGTGTAATTTTTGCTCCTCTTTTTCTGTTGTCACCGTTAAATTTTATCAGACGTCAGGAACTTCGGGAATTAAGATTTCTTCAAAAAGAAGAACAAAGGGCCCAACAGCAGCTCAATGGCAAACTGCAACAACAGCGAGAGCAAATTTTCCGACGTTTTGAGCAGGAGATGATGGTAAAGTCTTGGAATTTTGTACCATTTTGTTCATAAAGAAATTTACTGCTTAAAAAAAATCACTGTTGGAAGGTTTTAGAACTTTTTCTCTGTTTACTAGATTTCTCTGGCTTTGTGATATGTTTTTGGCCTTTGTCTCTTTGGTGTTCTGGATGTTTTCTTTTTCTTTTCTTCCTGTTTTTGGCCATTTGCCTGACTTACAGTGTGTTGGGTGTCTTCCTTTTTCTTTGATTAAAATCTGTCATGAAAACCTGGAATCATGAAGCTAATAGATGGTTTACAAATTTCTATTGCTGGACAACTTTTTATTGCTAAAACTTTACCTCTCAGAATCCAAGATTTTAAGCTACTCTAGAGCAGTTCTCTTCAAAATCAGTTGAGTATTAGAACTTCTTGGGGGATTTTTCAGAATATGCTTACTTCTCTGGCTACTAGTTAAGATTCCACATCCATTTTCACAGCTGCTAGAGAAGTTAGTGGTGACTTGTGAAGGGTAATTGTCACCGAGTCTTTAAATTTTTACTTTGTGTCCAAAGTTGGAAAAGGAATTGTTAACGTGATATAAAATTTCAGTAACCTATGTTGAATATCTAGCTTAATGTAGATTAGAAAAAAGGATCATTTGAAATGTTATAGGATTCGGGGTTGATTATAGTTCTTATGTTTTATAATTTTAAGTGGTAAGGATTGTTTGTGAAGTTTGGCATTCCTGATTTCATATGTTGGGTCCTAACTGAGAATTCCTAAGGAAATAATGAGCTTTTGTTTTCATTGAGTATTTTTGCAGTATATTCTGTTTTTTCAGAACCTTACAAAAACTTTCTCCTCTCCCTATATTTTCCAAAATATTTTGCTTTTTAATTTTTTAAAAGAAAACACTCTTTACAAATAAGTACCTATGTCTAAAATTGCAGTGTTATTCAGTTATACCTGTTATAACAGTTATTCCTGTTATAAACAGGAATATTTTGTTGAGAGAATAGCTTTATAATTCTAAAAGGTTTGTTTCAATGAAATAGGATGTTTATTTTAAGAATCTTGATGAGGAAGAGTAAGTCTGAAAATGACAAGTAATGGTATGTTTTTATTTTATTTTTTAAATTAGTTAATTTGTTTTTTATTTTACTTTACAGTAATGTATTGGTTTTGCCATACGTTGACATGAATCCGCAGACTTCAGATATGACCTTTGATTTATCAAAAATCTTATAGGAAAAATATTGAAATTTTTCTTACTTTAGTATTTCTTAGCAATTGGATATTCTTCTGGATTGTGTATAATTTTTGAATATTCTATACTTACATAATAGAAAAAAGTATTTTCCTTATTAGAAAAAAATGAAAATGCTCATCTTTTTGAAAAATTTTAAAAACATATTTTAGTGAATTTGGCTTGTTCAGTATTGCAGAGGGTACGGGTTTTATCACTAAGTTTGAATGCCAGTTATCAATATGTGCTCTTAGTAAACATTTTCAGTATAAGAAGTTGATATGAGCATTAATGTTAAATGATCTTGAGCTGCATCATTTTACAGAGCAAGAAACGACAATATGATCAGGAGATTGAAAATCTAGAGAAACAGCANATATGAGCATTAATGTTAAATGATCTTGAGCTGCATCATTTTACAGAGCAAGAAACGACAATATGATCAGGAGATTGAAAATCTAGAAAAACAGCAGAAACAGACTATTGAACGTCTAGAACAGGAACACACAAATCGCTTGCGAGATGAAGCCAAACGCATTAAAGGTGAACAAGAAAAAGAGTTGTCCAAATTTCAGAATATGTTAAAGAACCGAAAGAAGGAGGTAAGTGTAACTACCCTTTTCAGTGTACACGTGTTTAAGGAATAAAGAATAATACTTGTTAGTTAAGTGGCACTCATTCATTTTTTTTTTTTTTCAGTCTTCCCAGCAGTCATGTAGGGTAGCAGTAAGGCCAGATGTTACCTAGTTTTGCTGCCAAGAAAACTGGAGTAGAAAAGGTTTTAATGACCTTTTCAAGTTCACAAACATACATTAAATATCCAGCTAACCCTTGAAACAAGACTTCAAATTGAGTCTAATCCATTTTCCTTTTAACCTATCATTCCTCCTTTATTAATGCAACATTTAAGTCCTGACATAGTGATTTTTTTTTCAAGAAAACATGATCTATTTGCAGGTGGCAACAATATTTCAATTTAGTATTTATTTGCAATATTCAATTCATGCTTAAAAATTATTTTTTCTCGATTATCTTGAGTACCTTTCTCAGATACTGTGTCCAAACAAAAGCTGAATAACCTGAAATTTGAAATAATATCTCCAAGTTTATCGAAGTGTGAGATACTTTGAAGAATCACAGGTGGAAAATATCTGTAAAGTCATTTGACAAGAATGAATTTTTTCATTTTTCCTGAAACTGTTCCATATTGTCATAGAATATGTTGTGTGGTATTATTTACTATGAAAGATTGTCATTGTTTCAGAAAGAGGATTTACATATTGTATTATTCCCCAATTAAAATAAAACTAAGAGAACTTTTACATATTAGCAGTTTTGAGAGATAATTTTATAATTTATTCTGGTCTTTTAGTGTAGGAGGAGAATTTATCTTTCAATGATATAAAAGACCCCTTGGACAATATTATGGTCAGATTTATTAGTTTTGGAGCAAACTAACATCAACCAAACTAGTGAATACATTTTCACTTTTGTTGCATGTCACCAATACTCAGATTCATTGATTTTAACAGTGAAGTGCAGAATATGGAATATCATATTGCTGAACTTCAGGATCTGGTTTTAAAAGGATAGAATCAAATGTTAATTGTACATTCTTTGATTTCTCTAGGTAAAGATGAGTGAAATGGTATATAGCCATTTGTGTGGCTTCATTTCTAAAAATTACTGTTTTGTTACTGTTTATTTTATTTCATATAGAATTGCTTTATATACCATGATGTATGACTTTATTGAGACCAAATGTTAATTTTTCTTAAAACCATGGATAAATGGATAGTTTTTATTAAAAGGTTGTTTTCTAATATCAGATTAAATTTTAAAAATTTTGTAGGTAAATATATGATTTAATTATAGAGATAAAAGTGTTTCTAGTTATTGTTACTGTTTTGGAGTAGGAGAGGTTTTTAACCATCGAACATGTTTGAGATCGTGATATGCATATTTTAAATAATTATGTATTTTTTTCCTTATTGCTAAACTTCTTGCATTTGGGGAGTCTCTTCTTTTTAATGGTGATTTGGTTTCATGAGAGATTACTGATGGGAAATTTAAAATACACTTGTTAAATCAAAATCAGTCTCTTTCACAGACCATAAATGGCATGTGGTGATTTGGAATCTGGTTGCTTTTGGTGCTTCTACTTATAAACACATGATCGTCTTTCATAGTTGGATTACAGATTTGTTCTTAGGTGGAATACACATCTCGGATTTTGAAGTGATTAAAAGAAGGAGCTCTAAAATACACTTTATTTTATAATATACTTTATCTGGTATAATAAATCATAGCATACTAAACTTATTTTTTGAGGGTTTTATATTACAGATTTTAAAGTTGACAATTAATTTTGGCTTAATTTATCAGCAAAGGAGAATGTTATTCTAATTTAACCCCAAAGTTTTCAAATATGTTCATTTTTATCACACCATGTATAAAATGGTGTTTTATAAAAAAAGAAAACTTAGTGTGCATTTATTTCTCCTTTGTGTTATTCTAAGGCTTACTATTGTTTTTCTTTTGATCTCATTAAGTGGATTTCATTTAGAATTATTTCATTGGTTTTATCAAGCCAATCAT